>JAQFZQ010003740.1:0-10045 GCA_034696005.1 Glomeris marginata | reverse complement strand
GTGGGTTATGGGGAGGGAGGGGGGTGGGGGAGGAGGGTTTTGTACAAATATTCTCCATTAGATTTGAATTACAATATTATTTTTTTTTATTTTAATGAAATTGCGAATTTCTGGTATTCGTACACTAAATGTTCTTAAAAATGGTGTTTTATCACACCAGTTTTGGATTAGACATGTCTGTATGGCATTAGTAAATGGTTGACTATAGAGAATTATATTGCTTGTTCAAATAGGTTGAAGTGCATTATCATGTTTTTTATACTGGAAATGGCATTCGTTTGCAGCAAGGACTCTAAATAATGATCAAAATAATTATGTGGACATTTCTGGTTTTCAGTTTTTCAGCCAATATTTCATCATTGTCGTACAGCAATCTATTTTAGGAAATCTGCTTTTGCAGCTAGACAAAAATTTACATATCGACGAATAGACGAATAGGATTTGTTGGACTTTGTAATGTAGGTGACCTTTGGTCCGGTTCAAAGCTTATAAAGTGCGTATTATTGCTAAAATTACTCATTTCTACAGTAGATTTCATCCAGTTACAACGCAGCAGTTTTCAGTCATCCACTACATACAATCTTGGAAACTTGTACATTTCCACTGTAAGTAGTGTACTACTATAGTACTGATTTTATACCAACTATTACAATGCTATTATAAGTATAGATTTTTAGGATTATTTGTGAATGGGATTTTACATGTTTCACATGACTACCTGTATGGAATAATTATGCAATAATTGGGAAAGTTGAACTTTGTGACTTGCTAAATCCAGAAATCTCTAAAATCTTGTACTGCATAATGATAGTAAATCCTTGTCAATTGTCGCCATGTCTAGCAAGGAAAGCTTGCAGTCTTAAGCTGAAAAAGTGACTGTGTAAATTTAAAAAGATATAGGAAAATGTGTAATCCTTTGATCCTGTGACATTTTTGACATGTATCATGTAGTTGCATGGAGCAACTCATCCATGCATGCTGACATCTATTCGTAGAAACTCGATTCAGATATTGAATCAGGTTTGGTATAATCTTATGATTTGCGTTTCTGATTATGCTAAAACTGCCTTTAGGTGGTGCAGCATTTGACATGAGGCCTGAAACGGTTTACAGACCTATCCATACACTAATGCATTGCTAATATTGGTTAAAATATGCAAAACTACACTTATCGCATGTCTGAAAAATTTCTTACAGCTTCTGCTGAAGAAGAACTCTAATTTATGCAAAATTATACAAAAACTTTTGCAAGTATGATTTAAAAAAAACTTCTGAAACTTTTCTACTTGGTCATCAAATGAGACTATTTTCTAGTGTGCATGAATCCATATTTGAACTGTCTAAGTTGATCAATCAACAGCGGTTTTCAGTACACCACCTGGTGTTGAAAATGGGAAACAAAGGTATAAAATGTTTCTATGGAAAACTCGGAAAGCATATAATAACATGTCTATTTTCATCACTTGCTAAAATGAATTTCAAAATGGCGATCAAGTTTAATGCAAGCTTAGACATGTGAACGTAAAACTTGACTTTGGGTTTTGTTTCAGCTTATACGCGGTTGGCCGCCATATTATTTCGAGTTGGATGACTTTTGGGGAAATGAAGTCGAAATTGGCCTAGGGCCCATGATGATGTTGCCTGGCAACACGGAATAGGGCAGAATAATATGCATTGGGACCGAGATTGGGACCCCAAAGAACGAACGGGGCGCACCCTGGGGGCCAAAAACGTACTCGCACCCAGCCATGCAGAAAGCTTGACGTGCAAATCCTCTGGGCGTCGGTGATGCGCATGCGCGAGCAAAAGGTCTCATCACTTATTATGTTATAAGTATATCGGGTTTGGGCTTTTGTGCCATACTTGCACCCATTCAACCCTCCTTAACCAGAAAGTACTTATCGTATTCACATTAACATGATTAAACTTCTAGCTATAGACAACAAGGAACTATTGTATACTATGTATACATTCATGGGCATGTATATTATAATTTTAAGGGCATTTAGCTTCAGTCAAGCAGGGCACCCACAAAAGTACATGTCATATGGGGCTGCTGTTGCCCTGCCTGAAAATACAATATGGCTACTTGAAAAGTTGAATGCCATGTTATAGACTTATTATTTATTTACCATTTCTGGGTACCTACATTGCAATAGATGTGTGGAATGGAAATTTGTAATTTTGCAAATTAATGCATTGCGGTGAAGTATATGTATGGGAGCGTGCATTACTGTATTCTGAAAACTCGTAAAGAAAGTTGAGTTGGAAGAGGGGAAAAAGTGCAATATAAAAGTAATCACGTGACGGCAAAGTGAGCAGCTATTAATTCCAAGAGGGAATAGCTTGAAGGTACATAAGAATGCTCGTATCATAACACGGAAATGCAACGAAGCAAACTACACTTCTACGATCCCCAAGTGATTCAATCGATCCAAACATGTTATCCTCTCAACCCACCCCTAAAATCCCCAAATAAAGTCATTCATTTTTATTTCAGCCCTAAACTTATCAACCCCTAATTTGCACTTTTCCAATCATGTCTACTTTCAAAAGTGACAGTAATTGTTGCCCAAAATAACAGTTACTGTAATTCCTAATTGTTGTCAAGCAATTTAGTATTAGTACTATTAAAGTTAAAGATGTTAAGATGTACACTTCATTCGCCTAAATATAATAATGGTCCTGCATTTTAAAGGGTATTTACCAGTATTTCAAGCTACTTTACAAATTACAAGTGTAAATATTGAATATATGGAACAAAGGAAATGGTATACATAATTAGATTGGGAATATTAGACCTAAAAATTGAACAATTTGTCTATTTTATTCGCTGTACATATTTAGTTTCAAACTGGTCTTATTTGTTATAGACAACAGAATATTATGGAACTATAAAACAATAAAATGTACTGAAATCAAGAGTATGAAAGCAATGATGAAAGTATGCAAAAGTGCAATGCAGGGAAGTTATTTTATGACCTGTTTTGCTGGGAAGCCAACAGCAATTTATGTATACTGTATGTAATATCAATAATAATAATCGACATGTGCTAAAAGTATTGTTAAATCATTACAATTACTAATGATGTTTTACATATGAATATACTACGTTTTATAATTGTGTAGTTGAGCATTCGGCAGGTTTTTTGAAAAAGGACATGGTGTTGGTTCTGTTCTGGTCTGGGAAGTCTGCCAGCAACAATTTATTGCTGTTGAATGCTTTACCAGCTGTACCTAAATCTTTTCCAGCAAAGCAACGCGTAAACTAACATTTCCATTTTGCCGCTTTTACTTATTTTTCTGGATATTTTTGCTTGCCATAAATAGAATTTTGGAACTGAACTAGAAATGACTAGAAATAGATGGGCTCATGTTATGTTGAACGTTTCATGCAGACTTATGTTTAGATGTAAAGACAATTAATTACCAAAACTTATTACAGGCATGACAACTGTTGGCTTTAATCATTTAATTTTGAAAACCATCAATTACGTGTTTTGTAAAATAAACCATTAAAATATAAATAATTTGTAGTAACAAATCATGTTGTCAATTTGCAAAACCAAGTTGTAGAAATACTATGCCAAACTAAGCAAAACATTTACTTACTGTGTTTAGTCTTAAAACTTAGCCATAATATACAGTTATAATAATATTAACACATACGAAGCTATTTAATTAAAGCTTTCCAACCAGGTTTCAAACAACTGCAATTTATGCATTCCACAATTCAATTAATATGCCTGCCTTGAGCTAATCATGTAAATTAAAGCCCTGAAGCATTCTGACAATCATTGGTGGCTTGCTGGTGGCAATTAAATAACATGTGGAATACAAAATAATGTTGACAATATTGCATGCAAATTACATCTGTAAATAAGTGAATGTGTGGTAATGAATGCATGTAGGAATATATTGCTGCTAACAAGTGATGACAAAGTTTTCAGTTTGTAATTCCATTATTTATTGTGCAGAATGAAATGTTGCATTCTCTGTTAAATCCATTATCTCCAGCAAGAATGATCAACCAAAATCACATAACCTATACATTCTACACAAAATTGTAAGTTTGACACAAAGATTTTCTTTTACGTTGCATGTTTAAAAAACTTGTATTCCTCCAGTGTTTGAAATTTCTTGAAGCAAATATAGCTAATAGGGATACCCTGATTGTCATGAAATTAGCTATAGCTACTTGTATACAGGGAAAACAGGTAAACATTTTGTATGGGCAATGAAGGCATTCAAGAGATGTATAGCACAATTAAATCGTTTATTATCTCGCAATTTACAATAGAATATTTTTATAACGATTTTTAATGGTAGTATATTGAAATGTTACATTCGTGGCACAAGGACGTATATAAATTTGTGGAGCAATCAATAGCAGGGTGCTTGCAATCCATAAACTCGAAAATTGCAGAGTTGTCCATCAGCGGGCATGAGGCACGGCAGCAATTACAACAATTGCAACCAGAAGTAGAATAATGATGACCCAGTAAACTGTTTAAAAAATCAAGATTATAATTGGGAAATACAGCAATGTTGAAAGTGATTTCCCTGTATTGTACGTACCACATGTGTTGGATTTCCTATCAATTATTCTCACATGGCGAGTTTCTTTGACGAGTCGCTCCCTTGTTCGATCAACATGATCGGTGATGTCATCAATAAGCTCTAATAGTAGAAATTTGCACCACATATTAGCAATTTTTCAATGCAGTATAGTACTTCAACAATTCAACCAAAAGTATACACTGACCATTTTGAACATCAACTTCATCTCCAATCGCATAAGCCATTTGTTTCTGACGAGCAATAACAGAGGAAAGAACTTCAAGGCCTTGGTCTTGTTCTGTTTTATACATGATAAATTAGTTTATTATTATGTTTTATGCATATTGTGCAGTTATACTTGCTTATAAATGTACTTTTGAGGGAATCAACATATTTTTGCCTGAATTTGCTTCAGATTCGGTATTTTCTACGCTTTGAATCGGTCTATATATAATTTTTGTCTTCGTTATGTTCAATATCTCGTGTTCGTATAAATCACATGCGAGGAATCTGAAAATTTCATTTAAAATGACCTTGAACGGCGTATTGAAGGTCATTGGTGCTCGATCTTTGAAACCGCAGCTCGGAATGCACGTGTTCCAATTTGAAAGTTGTAGATCATGTTCCAAATAGTATGAAAACATGTTTGGGTGTGTGAAATACGAGTATGTATCGATGTAATTGTCGTAAAACGTTAGATTCAAATGATCAGTGCCACAGCTGAAAGACAATATTCTAGAACACAAAGAATCTACAATTCATTCACATTCCATAACTTTTGATACTAAAGTTAATAAGTTTATTTCAACAATAACTTAATGCCGCCTCATAATTTTACAACAAAAGCATGTTTTCTTACTATTCGGGACATGATCAACAACTTTAAAATCGGAACATGTGCATTCCGAGCAGCGGTTTCAAAGATTGAGCACCAATGACCTTCAATACGCCGGTCAATGTCATTCTAAATGACATTTTCTGATTCCTTGCATGTGACTTCTAGATAAAAGTGGCATTCTTTTTGCCACTGTATATTAGGTACTTGGCACAGAGAAAACAATTTCTTCTCTGTAAAATCTTTAATGACTATTGGGTTTCAATTCAAGTCTGTCAATTACCAAGGCAGAAAGTTTGCTTATGTTACCCAAAACCTGTTTAAAGATTTCAGGCTTGTATCTGGTTTTAAAAAAAAAACAGCATTTATCTATCGAGCATCACATTTTTTGACAATATTTGTACATGTTTCAAAACTCGGCCGTTAACAATTGGTGTAACCAGATAAGTTTGTGGTTAGAGTAGGGATTTAATTGAATACACTTGACATAGTAATTTTTCAGCATAAAAGTGGATAGTATATTCAATGAACCTCTGACAGTTTGCTGGTGTTGCATTCGTAAATCATCATTGGTGAGACCTCGAGTCTCATCAGTTTCCTCTGTATCATTCCATCCAACGGTGCTAAATCCCGAGTAGTTTTCACCCATTAGCGTTGACCTACAAATGACATAAATTTCTTATTCCTTAATTCCGCACAATTCTGTAAACCTTAACATTATAAACATTATAATTAAATGAAAAAACGTTATTGTACATTGCACAAATACCATACCTGCCACTGCCATCGGCACTTCTGTTGTTGAAGGAATCCATCAATTGCTTTTCTTTGCTGGCCAAGTTATCAAACATAAATTGCCGTCTTTCGGCTTCTCGTACCGTTCTGTAATCAAAATGTTAAAACTGCAGTGACGTTTTGATTTTTAAAAAAATGATTTATTTACATTATTGATACGAGTGTTTACATGTCATTGGAAGCACTCATTTCTAATAGACTATGACGTAATGTGGACACATCTGCGGAGAATGTCTTGAGCATTTGGCGGATTGATACGTTGAGCTGATAACAAAACATAATAATTTAATTAACCCAGATCATAAATTGCCATTTTATTCTGAACATTTTAATTTAACATCTGTTACCTGACTGCATGGGGATTTGTTTTATGATAATACTAATTAGGAATCTTAACCCATTAAATTACCTTTACACTTTGTTTATATCCACAATACCTGTGATTGTGCACCTCCATTTCGCTGCTGTCTACTTCTTTCATTTAATTTCTCTAGAATTTCTCGCGAAAGACGTTCACACGCTTCGTATTCGGCTAACCTATAACATTTTATTTGTGAAATTGAACATTTTAAAATAATGTAAGACATTTAATTAGGTGATTTAAACTCCCACTTTACCAGTTATCCCCGAAAGGAAATAGAGCTGCGCCGGCCATCTTGTTTTTGCGATCACGAGTAGTCGATGTTGCCCAGGCATTATAACATATTTGTAGTATTAAAATATACTATAGTTGAGCGCGCAATTTTTAAATCGAAATAGATCCGTGGCCCTAAACCTGGGAAAAGGAGAATACGAGGAAAATTTGTTGGAAAAAATGGGCTGGACATAATAAGTGGAACAGAAATTGTAAAATCTCTCATTTTCCTTCAGTATTTTGGTATTTTACTTCAAGGGCGAATGTGATTATAAATATGGTAAAAATATAAATAAAAAACTCGTAATGTCACTTGAATTTAAATCCAAAATGTCTGCCGTAAAAATGGTAAATTAGTTGGTTTATCACGTATAAATATAGGCCAAGGCCGGTATATAATATAATGCAGAATAAATTAATTTATAAGGGGAGATATATTATAAAGTTTTAATGTGAAATGCAGCAAGTTCTACAATGTTGATACAAATTTATTTAAAGTTTAATATTACATCAGGATTTCATTTTTATATCCGTTTTGCTCACAGTATTTTTTATGTACTATTTAGATTAGCGGTGAATCGTCCTGCTCCACGATGGATTGGTACTTCATAG
This sequence comes from Glomeris marginata, assembly GCA_034696005.1. Lineage (NCBI taxonomy): Eukaryota > Metazoa > Arthropoda > Diplopoda > Glomerida > Glomeridae > Glomeris > Glomeris marginata. The sequence goes on along the minus strand of JAQFZQ010003740.1, from coordinate 2,609 downwards.
CAGCACTACTTTCATCGGTAATCGGCACCGCATCCGTGACGTCTTGGCTGGAGCCACGCCTTATTTGGGAAACTCTCCAATCGCGTCACAACTACTGCATGTTTCTGTTCCGATGCGAAGCATGGCGACTGTGTCAACTGTGCGGAGTTCAGTAGCGATGAAGTGGTTGGAAAGAGTGGACAGTGAACACTTTTACGCGCTTGTTTGACGGTGTGATTGCGGAATAATGGATGAAGAGGGCTGAAGACGATGAACGCAATTCGCAACGCTTCCAAACTTCCATACGATTTGAGTTGCGGCGGAGGTCATCAAAATAAAATGCGGTCATCGCTGAAGAAAGTTTTGCAAGCGGTCACGTTGCTCAGTTTGGTCGCTTATATGACTCAGGTGCTACGACAGTATAGTTCTTCGAGTTCTGGAGTGAATTCGTCGTTTGGGGACGATTTGATCGGTGGCAAACGTGGTTTGAACTCGTTGAACTCCGCGGCTGAAAACGGTGCCGTTTTACCGCCATTGGAAATTGATGCGCTTCCGCCATCTCAAAAACTCACCCAATTAGACGATATATTCATCAGTGTTAAAACTACGCAGAGCTTTCACCAGAAAAGACTAGATGCAATCCTTAAAACGTGGTTTGCCCTCGCCAGAGACCAGGTAAATATAATTCCTACATATTTTCATTTGAATAAGCAAAAACTCGAAGTTGAACATTCTAACCGGTTCAATGCTCGTGGAATTCAGAGCCGTATTATGTAGTAGCTCTTTTTGTTTTGGGTTTTTTGTGAGTTAACCAATGACTTTAACAGGTTGTTTTTTTTATTTAGGATGCTGCTATTTATTTTAGCATGGTTGACCGCTGTTTCGTTAATTTGAATTGATGGCACTACTTTTTTGCCGCTCAGTTCTTGGTCCTTTTGTAATATAATTTAGAAACCTATAGTTTGAAATTTTTAGCTATGCAAACGTACAAAGTATTTAAAAATGCAATATTAATTAAAGTTATAAATTCATAATTATGACGTCATCCACTTGTTTGCAGTTGCCCAAAATTGTGACTTTGAACCATATGTTTGAACACACATATTATTAAATGAATTACACAATAAATTGTATTTATTTAGTGCAAGAAAACATCAGTAGAATGACAAATTGGAAATAATAGTTTTGTCCTTGATTTTAATAAAGTCCTTGTTTATATAATTCCAGTACATCAAATTATTAATACTGTAATTTGTTGTCCTTGAAATCCTGAAAATATACTGGAATATTTTTCTTAATCCTGGAAAATGTATCATTTTTTTTACAATTTACATAATTTCGTTTATTGATTTCTGTGTTCTTCTTCAAATTTCCTTGACTTTATAAATTCTATGGTTAATTCCACTTATTCATCAGTTTTTAAAGGATTAATGTGGTTTGTTAAGTAACAATTTTAAACTGTATGTATTTTGTGTCCTAGAAAAAAGTTACAAATATCCTTGAAAATACTGGAATTTTGAAATGAAGTTTTAGTAGACACCCTGTACTTTAACAAAACCTTACTGTTTTTTACACTAATAAATTATGTCCAGTTATAGTCCAGCAACGAATCGCTGCTGTTAACCTAGTTTTATTATATTTAATTATTTCAATTGGATTTCGCACGAATTAAATTTTTATTTTTATTATTGAAACAAAATTGTGAGTGGATTTTTGGTCGATTAACTTGGCAGTTCAATTATGAACAATTATCATTAAATCGTTACGGTAATTTCTTTTATAAATTGATATGTGTAATGAAAAGTGATTTGGAAATAATTAGAACCGTTAATAAAACGTGGGCTGTGAATGATTGCGCAATCGTCAATATATTTTGAACTGCACGTGTCAATGTGGTAATTAAAATCAGCCTTGATCAATTGAAAAACTTATTCATGTCATGTAACAAGGGTAACGAGTTTGGAAGTGGTGGCATTTTTTTGTTTAGTACAATCTTGAAAGATGAAAAAAATGGTTTTCTTTCCTCAAGCTCGATTCATAAACGAGCTTTTGGAAAGTTGGGCCAGTGATAAGCGATTTATCATGTGCCACTTGAACCAGTTGAGGAGTGACGGTTGAACAACCAATTCAGAGTGTTCGTCAATTTAAAAACTGACAAGAGCCAAACTTTTACAAGTGGAGAAGGAAAATTACAGAAAAAGTTTCTCCCCACTTATTTTTAAGGAAGAAAAAAAAATTATGAGTTTATTGCATATCATACTTCTGAATCTTGTCAGAAAAATGGACAGGAACATGGTGGTCTGTTCTCCAAAGTGGAAATAACTCAATTTTTTTTAACAAAGAAAAACAGGACACGTTATTATTTTTAATTAAGTCAAAAAATAATTAACTTTTATTGAAGCATAGCCTTGAAAAACGATACAACTGCATGTTGAAATTCAGTTCAATGATGCTGCAATACTTAAAAGGTGACAGAACTTGTTTATGGTGGAAAACTTGACTTCATTAGTAAATAACAGCATTAAAGGTGAACTGACAAGGTTTTGCAACATACCCTGAAAAAAAACTAGCATTTGATTGCCACTAATTTAGGAACATTGTCTGAAAATTTGAGGCCATTTGAAGCATTA
>JAQFZQ010003739.1:0-10046 GCA_034696005.1 Glomeris marginata | reverse complement strand
CTTGGGAAATCATGTGTACACTTCGTCAGAAATCACTGTGAAATCTTTAGGAAATCAGTGAAATCCTTGGGAAATCAGTGAAATCATTGTGAAATCAGTGAAATCCTTGGGAAATCATGTGAAATCCTAGGGAAATCATGTGAAATCCTAGAGAAATCACACGAAATCCCAGGGAAATCACGTGAAATCCCAGGGAAATCACTTGAAATCCCATGAAATCCTAGGGATATTTTAGTTCTAACCATTATTTTGTAACCAAATTGTTTCAATGTATATTTAATCAATCACATTGCGGAAACTATCCAGCATTCCACAGACATGTAATACCCATATGTCTTATTAATACTGTTAGCAGAAAATAAAAACTGTGTAGCCATTTTGCAGCTAATATTTTGCATGCACAGTTCAATCGAATGACAAATAAAGAGGACTTTAACAAACTTTATTTATTAAAAAACTGTTGAACAAATAAACACTGATTATATGATTATTTGCTAAAATTGTTTTACTCACAATTACATATCTCGTCAAAGATTGCACAATCATAACACAAAACGGTGTTTGAAATTTTAGGGGGAGGCAGGCTACATAAATAATTTTCAATATTTATGAAAGAATGCAAGTCTGTGGCAGGAGATAAGACACCACTGTCTGTTGCATCGTACCAAGAGCAAAGGCAACTTATTCCCCTAGCCCCCTCTTTTGGTGGCTTAATTGGGACTGTAAAGGCTGAGTAATCTGTTTTTTTACCCTTCCCTTTTATGTACTTGAAGGCTAACACTCTTCCAATTTGGTAACCTTCATCCTTTATGAAAGCTACCCAGTCTCCGAGGCGAATGTCACTTTTGCGTCCAACCATATGATTAACCGTACCCTGTAGCTGTGAAAGATCTTGTGCTTCGCAGGATGCTCTAACTCTCTGAAGCCGGTCACTGCTAAGGCTGGAAAAACCACTAGACAAAATCCAACAAATTGTACTCTTTCGTAAAACAGATATTCTACCTTTGCTATCCGTGTAAATAGCAAATGGTGAATTTTGTGGCAGGGCGGGATGATTATCAGGACTCAAGTGAGATCGTGCGGAGTTCATTGACAACAGCTGCAGATCTTCTGCAACAGTGTTATCCACATCGTTCTGTTGAACACACGCATCATGGACCAGAGAGCAGTCGTCAGTAACCTTTTGAAATACCAGAAAAGGTCATTCTAAAACATGTAAGGAAATTGTACTATACTCATGCGAAGCTTAGTAAACATGCATCTTATTACATTAGGGTCTTGAGTATGATCCATGCTAGTTTCTTCGTTATCTGCTACAATATCATCCTAAGAGAAAAACAATACCAATGAAATTTGTATTTATGCATGCAGAGTGTAGTAAGCATGTATACACATGGTGATCTTACATCATGTGGGTCCATAGTACAATTTTCATTAGACTTTTTGTAGACCACAAACAAATCATTCTGCAATAAAATATTAGTGAAATTTGTGATAATGCAATGCATGCAAAATGTGGCAGTGCATATTATATCTTACACAGGGTGATATTACGGCATCCATATGCGGTGTCATCCCCAAATGAGACGCTGTTGTCAACGCTTTCAAACGAGCTTGTTTAACACATTCCCAAAGCTGCTGGTCACTTGGAAAGGCTTGCCCTCGAAGAGAATTTGCTCTTCGTTCACCCTCCTTATCTTTCTTCTGTTTTCGGGGAAATATATAGTTGCTGTCTGTTGTGTGTTGGACCTGTGTGAGCAGTTCAATTCTTCTGATTCTGTGCAGGAAATCCATAATTGAAAAATTCACAACAGTTGAATAGGTTGATATCATTGATCTTGCTGTGCGAAAAAATTGTTCACATGGCTGGCTGCTGTATAGCCATGGGAGGAACTGTTCTGTGGAGTTCTGAATTCGCATTTGACGCAATGCAAGGAGTAATGCATGTGCATTGAGTTCAACGCAGATGTAGGTGTTGGAACTAACAAAATTGTCTGCTACACGATATCCATTTTGATTTAACCAATGTTTCCATATTCTGAGAAAAAAAACACTTTTCCAAATAAGTTCAATTCTCCTTTCACAAGATATATCTTTATCAAGGAATGAATCTATTATGTCCCTTGTCATTTCCAAATATGCAACTGTTCCTTCACTTCCTGGACATTTCTTGAGAAGATGTGTAACTCTTTTGGAACACATTTTGTCAATGGCCATGTAGTTCATCTTGTCAGTGCAATCCAGGTCACTAATTGTTAGTCCATGTTCTTCCTTGTCTTCACTCAAGATTATTTTCCTCAGATAGGTAGGCGACACTACAAACTGGCCCATAGGAAGCAAGATTGATGGTTTCAGTAACCTTGTTTTCATTTTTGTTGCAATATGAATTGTGTCTTGTATGTACAATGGGGTAGGGTCCAATGTATGCCGGAACCAGCCTTGCATTTCTTTTGGCACATCCAATAATTTAGGAAATGCATGGGTTTGCATGCACTTCAATAACCGTGTGTCTCCATCTGAAGAAAATCCAATAATGCTTATTCCTGCGATTTCTGCCTCACTTTTCATCCAAGACCACCTTAATGATACATCCTTTGCAGTGAATCTGTTATTGGTTCCAAAAATAGCAAGACAAAATGGAGGAGTTCCATCACATAGTGGCTGCGCCATCACCACATATGCATAGTTTGAGTGTGAACCTGCTTGGAACAATTCTTTCATTTTATCATAGGACAATGCTGGGAATGAACCAGAAATAGGAATCCCGTTATTGTTCAAAGGTAAGACAAATCCCACCAGCTGGTTAGAATTGGTATCGTACTGGATTTTTCTCGTGACTCGGGTACCATCTTCACTTATCCACACTGCCATTGGTAAACCCCGTTGTCTTAGGTAATTTGCCAATTCACAGAATCTAAATTCTCCTTCTTTAACATGGCATATGGAACCTTTGATATACCTAGAAATTGATGACACAGATGGAAGTGATTGTGGAAGATTGCATTTCAGTGTCTCGTATGCACTTCGGCCAGCAAGAATAAATAAATATGATGAAAAGAGTTTCAGCTTCTCTTCATAGCGATGCCCATGACTACGTCTCTTGATGTTTACATCTGCTATTGCTAGCAAATTCTTAAGGAACGTGATGTGAGAAGCATATTCTGCAGATTGTTCAGCACAATTCTTTTCATTGTAGATTGACATCAACTTTTTTCGCAGTTCAGAATTTTCTTTAAGTAGATGGTCAATAGCTTGCAGGGGAGGAAAGTAATCAGTGATTTTTAATTGATCTGTCTTTGATCCACGATGCAAAATGTTTCTTCTTCTTTCAATGCGTGAATATGAGAAATTCTTCCATCTAGTTTGTTTGTCTTGGGGCTGCTGGTGAGGATATCGGAGAGTCAGAGCCCCAGTTGTCTCTCCGAACACTGAAAATTTTTAGCATTCAAAATTTCAGTAGGAGCTTCTCTGTTGTGGGTCAGCAGTTTTTTTCTCTTTATAGGAGGTGTTTCTTCATTGATGTATTCGTCCGAGTCTTCTACATTTATGCCACATGCATAATCATGGTCACCAGGTACACTGCTAGAAGTTGCTGCATTATTGACATCATCCTCGTCATCAGTATCAATTGCTATTAATCCTGCATTGCTATGTCCTGGATTTGCCTCAGAATGAACTGTAGGGAAAGGAAATGTTGGGAAATGTTCTGCTGTAATACTATGTAACTATGCTGTGTACATTTTCGTATTGATTCAAGTTCTTAAAGAGCATATAGTACACAGCTGCTTATATGGCACCATAAGGGGGCATATTTTTTTAACTTAGTGGCAGAAAATTACATAAAAATTTAGTCAGTGCCTCAAACATACATAAGCCAGGTTTTACAGTGATAGGAAGAAAATCTATTTTAGTTATAACTCCAAATGCAGTAGGACTTAAACTACAACAATCAAGAAATTTCGTACACAAACCTTCAGTTCCTTGTCTTGCCTTAAATATTTCCGAGATTTTGTTAGATTGAGTCGAAGGTAATTTTGAGGACTTGGACGTTTTCTTTCCTAGGTGGACACGTTTCATGTGCCGTTGGAAGTTTGAGTATATCCAACGTGGTGTTGCTTTGTCATATACTTGGTGTGCTTTAAGCACAACAGTGCAGGCAAAGCATTTGATATGTGCAATAAGACCACATTCACTACCTTGCTTTTTTTCAACGTGTACTGTCAATTTTGGCAGATTCTTAAGGAATTCGTTTCCTCCTCCAGAATCCCTTTTTATATATTCCTTCAAAATATTCAACAAATGCTTTTCTTCCTGTTCAATTGTTTTGGCCACATCACTGCACGTGTCACTATCATGATGTTGAGTCATGTTGAGTTGCTGAATCGTTGGTCTTCTAGCAGCAACTGGCCGCACACGTTTAGAACTTGAAGACTTCTCTGTAGGATCCCCAAGTTTCTTGCAGCATTCAGCAATTTTAAGCAGAATGAATTTGTGTCCTCCAACTATTTTAAAACGCTCAGGACAACATGCGTACATGCCAAAATAATCGGATTGTGGTCGATTCTTTTCAATAAAAAACTTCATGTCATCTTGAGCAAACTTTTCCAGGTCACTAATTTTGTCTTCTTCAAATGCTGCCATTGCACAATGGTTGTCATATCCATTGAAATAAAGAAGCATTTTTAAGTATGTTGGTATCTTCATATTGAGCATACTTTCATTTTCTGTCCAAAATTCGGTGTCACACATAGCCTGGCTTTTTACAGCATCAAGTCCCTGAATTTAACGAAAATAAAACTTTGCTTCATTTATGACCAAGCTTATTGCATGTAGACATCATTACATAGGGATTTGAGAAATCAACATCATTCTGTGCATATAATTATCAAATTAATTTGTTCAAATAATGTAGTACTATGGGATTTTTTCCATATGGCATTGCTTATATGATTTATACTTTTAATATTCTAAACTTAAATGTTTTGCCTTTATGCATTGCTCAAATAGGGCTATTTATAGAAACATTGAATAATTTCTGCAAACATTTTGCAATTAAAACTGTAATTATACATATTGTGTATTGTGTGGAGAAATTATTATGAAAGTATGAAAGTGACAATTATCTACAGGTAGACAAAACTCACATCTTGTTTATCCATTACCAGCGTTTTAATATACCATCAAGTCCTGTTAATCAGAAAAACGAAATAGCTATTCCAAAACTGTATGTAATTCAGCTGAATCTGATAGAAAGTGCATGATTGGCTACACTCGATTTGTGGGTGGACACATTCCAACCCCATCTCCATATTATATGTAGATGATCGATGATTAGACTAAATGGGCGGGGTTTAGTACCAATCCACTTATAAATAAAGTGTTTGTAAGCTGGGATTTCATAACAGGTTGTGTTGTGTTGAAATAAACTGTAAGTTATGCATTTTTTGATATGGTGAGGCCTGTGGGTTCTTTGGTTTCTTTGTAATTAGTTTGCCCAAGACGTCATGTGAAATCACGTGAAATCCTGGGGAAATCACGTGAAATCCTGGGGAAATCACGTGAAATCTTGGGGAAATCACGTGAAATCCTGGGGAAATCACGTGAAATCCTGGGGAAATCAAGTGAAATCCTGGGGAAATCACGTGAAATCCTGGGAAATCAAGTGAAATCCTGGGGAAATCATGTGAAATCATGTGGTCGGGAAACCATGTGTACATTTTTCACACAGTGAATCACCCCTCGATATTTACACTTACTAATTTTGGGATCTGTGGTGGTTACCGGCAGACCTTCTAACATAAGTTGAACTGCGGGGAACACCGACAGTTTTCTTAATATCTGTTAATAGCTGCGGGGAACGCCGTCAGCCATGGACTTTACTTACACACTGCTTGAGACTCTTGTTATCGCTGCGGGGAATACCGACAGCTACGTCTCTCTTTCTCTGTATCTCTCTGTTTCTCTCTCCCCTTTCCTACTGTGTTTTACTGGTACTTATATGATTTTGGTGGTGAAATAACCACCAATTGGAGTTCTACTAATTTTCCCTCCAAAACTGACTTTAGCCAATAAGGGCCATGAAGTGGCCCTTATTGGCTAAATGAAGTGTGACAACACGAGTTTAACTGCAAAACTTGAGATGTTTATGACTTAAAACATATGCTACTTCGATCATGCACTCTACTTATACATGTTTCTGAAACCAATACTGCGGTTGTAAAAGGAGAGAGAGAATATTTCGTACCCATTTATTACACCTCTGGACTAAAAGGATGCCACGGCATCCACTTTACTTTTGTGTAGCAAATAATCTCTCTCTTACTTTTCGTACTTCTCCCGTTTAAACTTCTCCCATTCCCAACGTTGGGAGACTTCTGCCCAACGCATGTACATTTTACGCGGTCGCAATTGCACTGGTGGGCACAATTGTTTCATCCTTTCTATCCACCGATTCCGTCCCGGGTAGGTGTATTCTTTCCACCACTGGCGCGTGTCTCTGATGTGCGGTGGAAGGTTGGAGACAGAGTCTTTCTTTGTTTCTGTTTGGGGTTGAAGGATAGCTTTCAGCATGGAGTCCTCGTCCCCAGTTGTTTGATGTGCCTCCAGGTTGCTTAGGCTTTGCTCTTTCCGGGTGGGTGACGGCATAGATGTGTCACACATGTCAGCAGTGTCCGTAATGTCACTGGTCTTCGGCTTGTCCACTAGCACTTCCAGGCATAATTGATTTGTTTTTAGGGTAAGTGCCACTATCGCCTGCTCCCGGTGACTGTGTGCTGCCATCCGGCTGCAATGACGCCTCAGAGTCCTGGCCGAAGGTCTGTTGACTGCTGGCAGTGTTGCATCTGCAGCACGACTTGCTCCCATGGTATTGCTGCTGCTGTCAGTAGAATCACACTCGTCCTCGCATCCTGTCGCGTCCTCACTAGATGTGGATTGGTCAGCTGTCTGGCCACGTCTAGTCCTAAACTTTTTCAAGTGTGAAACGTGGATAATTTTGGTTTTGGCCCCCCTTGTACCCATTGCTAACTCGTAATTGACATCACTTAGTTTCCTAATAATGACATATGGGCCAGTATATGGAGGACTTAGCTTTTTGTTCACCCCTACTGGGACAGACAACTGTCGAACCAAGACCTCATCCCCAGGGAAGTATTGGGCAGTAACGTGTTTCTTGTCATACCTGTCCTTCTGCTTTACCTGAGCGGCTTTTAATCGCAGATGCGCCTCATCTCGTCTTGTCTGAACCTCTTCGCTTGATTCTACCCATGGAATTGAAACTTCTAGTGCTCCCCCTAGCCTCTGATTAATGGGCATATTAGCTTCGTACCCATGCATCATAAAGAAAGGGGTTTCCTGCAAACTGTTTTTTTGGGCTGTGTTATAGGCTAATATACACTTTTGTAAATTGTCGGCCCAATCTGTTTGATCTTCTAACGGGTTTAAGTAATGGCGGACCATTCTGATGAGGGTCCCATTAAGTTTTTCGGCCAACCCATCTGCCTGTTGGTGATAAGGGGTTGTGGTTCGATGTACTACTCCACTGTCTTTGAAGAATTTCTTCAATTTCCGACTAATCATGGGACGTCCCTGATCCGAAATTATTTCCTTTGGGTAACCAAACCTTTCAAAAATTTTCTCTGTGAAAAAGTTTCTAATTGCCCACTGATTAGCATGACGGATTTCTTTTGCCACACAGAATCTGGTTCCATAATCTACTGCCAAAAGGATATACTCCATATTTTTAGGGGTTTTTGGGAAAGGACCTATAAAATCAAATCCCCACTTCTCCCCTGGCTGTCCAAATGGTATGGGTTCTAAAAGGCCTGCAGGAGCTTGTCAGCTTTTCTTATTTAACAGACAGCTTCCACAACTTAACACATGGTCAGTGACATCTTTCCTAAGAGTGGGCCAATAGAAATCTCTCTGAACCCTTTCTAATGTTCTTGTTACACCTGGGTGTCCTGCATCTCTTCTCTAAGGTGGTCAGGAACAACCATTAGCAATCGCACCTTTCCAGTTCGTCTGCATATGTAATACAGAGTACCATCTACTAGATGAAATTTCTGATATTCCTCATTATTTGGGTCATTACGGGCAATAATCTTTAGACGGGACCATTGGGAGTCTTTTTCCTGCTCTTCTCCCATATCATAATTGACCCTAGTTAGGAAAATGTCGCTATCTTCCTCAGCCTCGTTCCGTGGAGCAGGTAAAACAGGCATGCGACTGAGACAGTCTGCATCCACGTGTGTCTTCCCTGACTTGTATCTTATGTGTATTGGAATTCCTCCAATTTCGTAACCCATCGTCCTAACCTATTGGCAGGGTTCTTTATCTTTTGTAAATAACACAATGCATGGTGATCAGTCAAAATCACAAAATGCTTACCAAAGAGGTAGTGACGATAATGCTCTATGCCCCAGATCTGCTATGGCTAGTGCTTCCTGTTCAGTAACTGTGTACCTTGTCTCCGCCTGACTTAGACATCTGCTAGCGTAGGCGATCACCCTTTTGTCCCTCCCTTTACCTTGATACAGAACGGCTCCTATACCTATACCGGAAGCATCTGTATGCAATGTAAGTTCTTCCTCTGGATTGTACATAGCTAACACTGGAGCAGTAGTAAGGGCTACCTTTAGTCTATCAAATGCATCCTGACATTTCTGATCCCATACGAAGCTCACCTTTTCACTTGTTAACTGAAACAATGGATGTGCTATGAATGCATAATCCTGAATAAATCTGCGGTAATACCCTGTAAGACCCAAGAAACTTCTGACTTGAGTTCGACTAACGGGTATTGGGAATTTCTGTACTGCTACTGTTTTATCAGGGTCTGGCTCAACTCCTTGTGAACTCACCTGATGCCCTAAAAACTTTACTGTTGTGAACCCAAAGAAACACTTGCTTGGTTTCAACTTCAAATTTGCCTTTTTCAAAATCTCGAAAACTGATCGCAAATTTTCTAGGAAACTCTCATACGTAGCCCCAAAGACAATGATATCGTCTAAATAGACTAAGCACGCCTCCCATTTAATACCTGCTAATATCAAATCTAAGGCCCTTTGCATAGTCGCTGGAGCATTACACAGTCCAAATGGCATTCGCGTAAACTCAAAATGCCCTTCACTACAAGAAAAAGCTGTTTTTTCTTGATCTTTGGGATCCATCCTAATCTGCCAATAGCCGGAGGCTAAATCTAAAGTGGCAAAATACTTGCTTTTTGATAGCGCATCTAAAGCATCGTCTATTCTTGGTAGTGGATAATTGTCTACTTTGGTCTGCATATTTAACTGCCTATAATCAATGCAAAACCTGTACGTTCCATCTTTCTTCCTAACAATTACCACTAGACTTGAGTTAGGGCTACTAGAGGGCTGAACTACCTGAGCCTCTAACATTTCTTTTAGCCCTTCCTTAATAATTTACCTGACAGGTGGTGTAGTCCTCCTAGCTGGTATGCTAATGGGAGGTAACCCTTGCGTATCTATTCTATGCTGGGCAACACCACTGTCTCCTAACTCTTTATGCGAAAAGGCAAATTCACTGCGATAGCCTTCTAACAATCCTAATAGTGCCTCCTTTTGGGCTTCATCCAAGTTTTCCCCAATATGCAGAGTGTCTTTCTCCTCCTGAGTGAAATACTTTTTGTTGGGATTCCTCACTTCTATTATTTCTGCCTTTCCTAATTCCTCAACGTATCCTACTGTTTGCCCAGCTACCAGTTTCACATCCCCACGTGTCAAATTAGCTACATTTAGTTGGCAGAGACGGTTAGTAGTGGTCAAAAAGATACCTTGCGCTAGCTTAGCTCCAACTTGATGTGTAGTTTTTACGTTGTTAACTATCAACATCTCTTTACCTTCCTTTGAAGCTTCAGGTAAACGACACAGGACAGTTGCTGTTGTGAAGGGAGCTAATACTACATCTTGTACATTCCTAATGGAATTTCCCTTTAATTTTTCCTCTTTTTACTGGTATTTATATGATTTTGGTGGTGAAATAACCACCAATTGGAGTTCTACTAATTTTCCCTCCAAAACTGA
>JAQFZQ010003738.1:0-10048 GCA_034696005.1 Glomeris marginata | reverse complement strand
ATCAATTCCCCACTGTCCGCCTTCTCTTCTCAATAGCATTCCACGTCCAGCCTACACAATGTTCTTTATCACTCTCAAATATCCACACCGCACTTAATTAATTAAACAGATGGGACCAAGGCCACTTATCTTTTGCGGCAGTTTCACAACGGTGAAACTGCCTATTTCCTTGAAATGCTGACCACCCGTTTATTTTCCTTTTCTCTGCTACTCGCACTCCACCATCAACATGTGTGATTAGTTTTGTCAATAATCCGCCCGATTGTCAAACTTGTTTTGCACCTGTCCGACCGCGCCCACTCGTATACCGTCCACGTCACTTAACACTTTTCTGCCACGTCACCAAGTCTCATCTGCCTCGTTGTTTTCTTTATCTATACTTTTATCGCCATCCTTATCTGTCTTCTCCTTTCTATTTACTCCCCTACTAAATATTACTGCTGTGCCTATTTTAACTTTCTTTTATTTATGTTGACCTCAATCACCGATCACCAAGAGCGACACAAAAACACGTCCACTCTCCTTGACCACCAACGGCGCTCCCCCCATCACAATTGTATGTAGACAATGATTGAAGCCAGCAAGTTGCGCTACAGCTATATGATTCCTACCCAGGCAGGCGTTCGGTAACATACGTCATGTTTAACATTTATTATTGATGCACAAACTCTGCAGCCCATCGTCTCTGTGATCGAGGACTGGCAAGTTCCAACACCGGCACAACAAGTAATTAAATATATATTAGTGCACGGGGTCAACAAGGTGGTGCAGAGGTCAACGGCTACTCGTCCTCCTGGTCCTGGGTCGTCTTCATCGCATCGGGGCTGTGGAGGCACTCGAGGACGTGGCCGTAGAGTTGCCGCATCTCGCGCACCTCGTCGTCGTTGGGGCCGCACGGGTCGACAACGTTGGCCTCGTCCAACACTGCCCTCGCCACACGGACGCTGGCGTGGTAAGTGGCCACCGCGCACTTGGCCCTTGTGTTGGGCGTCCAGTCGGGATCCACGTCGTCATCGGACGGCGACACGCAATTGCTGCGGGCGGCAAGGACGCTGGCCTCCGACAGCCGGTCCACAGCTCGCCTGACGGCGGCCGCCTGCTTCCGCCGCCCCACACCAAACCCCTCCACGTCGTCGTCCGAGTCGCGACGTCGACGCTTGAGGCCGGTGGCCTCCCACACCAGCCGCTGCAGGGTGAGAAGCGGCGGAGTCGTGGGCTCGGAGGTGGACTGCAAACATAGAGCAGCGTCAGCATCGCACAACATGTGTGAGCAAGACAGACAACTCACCGCACGCACGTTTTCCGGTTCGCGCAGCACCGGAGGCTGCAGGTTGTCCACTCGAGGGTCGGGCAGCGCCCAGTCCACTTCCGCATCCTTCACAGGTGACACGTGCACATCGTCGTCGCTGTCTTCCAACATTACGATGGCCATCGGACGCCTGGACATGACTGCTGCTGCGGGTGAGACACACAGAGAGCATAAATCTTTTGGCCATAACTTACACACATTGCACAAATATCATTTAGTTAACACAACAGGACGATTGTGGGACGCGAGTGGAGGCGGTCGTGGAACACAGAGCTCCAATGCAGTCATTAAATCCACTGTATTTGAGAGAGGTTTTGCGATATTTACAATAAAAGTTGTTTACAGACAGAGAGTGTATTTGGCTGGGCACAGACAGTGACGATGGCTCGCAGGCGGACAGAGTGACTTGGAGCAGCAGCAGCAGCAGCCGACAGGGCGTCACAACTCGCAGAAACTGGCTGGAGCGCCATCACAACAGCGCTCCCTGTTGCGCGCCGTTGGCGCCGCCATCACAGACTGTCCACGGGTTGCTGTCATCGACAGGTGAGCGACACTCGCTGTTCGACTATTGAGTTCACAACCGTCCCGGAAGCCGTCCTTGGTAGTCCAAAAACAGCAGGTGATAAACGGTGGGTTTGTTTTGGTCGCCTTTCCAACGCTAATCCGTCTTGTAGCGCTCACCGCCGGCCAAGGCAATGTCATGTCGCCCAAAATTCATACACCACTCCTCAGCATACTGCCGCACGTCGCGTCCAGGCCACGCTCTTTGCTCCGTCGCATGTGACGGGGCAACGACCAACTACGGCAACATTTTTAAACCTAGGGTTCAAACCACAGATTGTCTGGCACTAACGTAAGCGCTCTATTGCAACAAACACTTTACGCAAAATACAGTTCATTTCCTGACGTTTGTTTATTCACACATACCACGGGAGCGACAATAAAATGGCTGCAAGTTGTTCACCAGCCAGTTGTTCACTGCAGGTCAGACAAACACAATCAGCTCCCACAACAAAAGATTCCTCTCTGTGCGCGGTAAGCTTGTTGTACGAAATTGTTCACAGTGTTTAATTTTTATTTTCGTCCGTGTTTGGCAATTATTTTATACTTTTTTTCCAGTTCTTCCGTAACTACCCACTGCCACAGAACTGTGTGCATCACGAGTAAGCTGGCAGCCACTGCATGGACGGGCAACCTGGTCCGCTTTCAACCGGAACAACTTAGTACGCTACACAGATGGCCCTGGCTCGTTCGCGCAAGACAGTCTGGCGCGACGTTGGTGTCAGAACACCACCGGGTGGAGAAACTGAGGTAATTATATCTTGAGGATCTGGCGCGCGAATTGAGCCTTTGATAACGGGCAGGTTTATTTTGCAGTGCGCTCTAAAGTCGAAGCTTGAACGAAGGACATCCATTTACAGCAGCATTCGTTGGTGGCGTACTACAGCTAATACCATGGCGCTAATGGACAGAACACACAAAAAGTTTGGCAGTGCAAGACACAAAAAGGGTTTACGTGGCCCGCAATGGGATGCCGTCATCGCGACCGAGTGCATCATCAGTTGGCATGCACAGACCCCCGGGCAGAGGTCTGCGTCTAATAGGACTCGTAAACAAACTCAGTTAGTGCATAATGTACAACGCTCGTTGTACATGGATTTCCATGTTTCATGAAGAGTGCGTATCCACTTACATGGTTTTACACCAACAGTGTAATCCGGTTGTTTCCTTAATTTGCAACATAATACTATTTCCACCCCCATTTTAATCATCCCATACGACGACGGGGGGTAATTATTGTAGTTGGCGCGCAGTAGAACGACTATGATTCATGTATTCATCGCCAGACTGATTGTCAGCAAAGTTCGTATGCAGTGTTCCATGGGTTAGTGGCTGTTGGCAATAAGAGTGTATCTTTGAAACGGTTTTTGTCCAGGTTGCAGATGTTTAATAAACTGATAGTTTCAATTACAAAGTTGTAGAGAATCTGGTGCGATTACAAAATATGCTGGGCAGCTTCTCACATGGGCAGTTTTCACAAGTACAGTGCGTAATTGCATACGTGTAGATAAATTATTTAACTGTCCAGTTACGCAGATTCACACAGTCATGATTATATGGAGATTACAATACTTTTGGCTTACTGATGTTTCATAATGTACGTGACACTCACCGGGGTGCCCGGTTGTTAAACTGTGCATTCAAATTACAATGTCACACAGAATGCCCGTCAAGCCCAAAATCTAGTGAAATTGTAAGTGTTTCGCTCCTACGGGGTGAATGGATTGCAACCTATTCAGGAGCCTGTTTTTCTGCACTGGCAAATGTTAAACACATGTATAGTCTGTAAATGGTTTGAGTAATAGTATGCAAATAAAATTTCACACAACATGTTGTGACCCAAATTCTGCACATTTTTGCAAATCACGCAGGCTTTACTGGTCGACAGTAATCAGTCCACTGCGGCTAGCATTCGTTGTGGCTATAACCACCATGAATGATAGATTACAGCAGGACATGTTAAACGAATCACCGCAACGTGTTACAATTTATGGTCTCAATTGCGCGGCCACCGCCCTAGCCATTTCCACAAGGGCTGCGCACGACTGACGTGTTCTACATCAAACGTTCGTTTCCCTGTCTGCACACGGCCCCCGTTTAGCCCAACCCCTTGGCCTCTGTGTGGAATCCCACAGTCAACGGATGCTGTGCTCAGGGTCGTCCAAGAGCCCAGCAATTGAAGCTGTCACAGGAAATAATGCAGGTGTACTTTCAATGCAAATAAATACTTTTTATTATTCAAAAAATACAATAATCGTATGGTTCAGGGCGAGGGAGGCATGGTGGCCAACTGAAGATATTCGAAGACGTTCTCGTGCATGGCCCTGGCATCACGTCGCTCCGCGTCCTCCTAGGCGCAGGGCGACACCGCATCGGCCGCGTCCATCACGGCCCTGGCCACAAGGACGCCAGCTTGACACGCGCACCAGGCGCGTGCCGCCCTCGACGAAGGCGAGCCGTCGTCGTACGACGACAGACAACAGAGCGAGCAGCCGCGACGGCGGCCTCGCACATGCAGTCGACGGCACCGGCAAGACGACGATGCTCGCCTTGGTCGTCGGAGGAGGATGAGGAGGACAGCGACGAGGACAGCCGTCGTTTGCGGCAGCCACCGTTGGAGGTCTCCCCGGTCAGACTGGCGAAAGCGAGGAGAGGAGTTGGGGCGATGACCTGCATTCGACAAAAACAACAACATGAGCGTTACGGAAAACAATCAGGCAAAAATGCGCAAAACTCACGGCTGCTGCTGGCGGTTCAACGCTCACGGGTGGCGGCGACAGTGGACGATCAAGACGCATCATGTACTGGGGTAGCGTGCGTTGCCCCACGGCCCTGCAGCCATCGAATAACGGCGTGGGTTGGTTACGTGTTTCGACAGGAAACGGCCGCACCTGTACTTACGGCTTGCGATCTCGGACGACGGCACCATCGTTTCAGAGAAAACAATCTTTTAACTCACAAATACATCGAAGTTTTATATGTAGTTATGTACAATATCGGTAGATGGCAGCTGAATGCAAGATTACTTTCATAACAGTATAATTTTGCAAGTTGGACCTGCTGTGCGAGGCGTTCTGGCCCGATAAGTCGATTAATTTCACTATCGGTATTGAGCGTGCTCAGGTTATGACGTAAACTACTCTCCAAACAGGGTGCCAAATATGCGATTCCTACATCTACTGTTTGCCATCTGGTTGGTGAATCTCATATGGAACCGTGATCAGAGAGTAGATTACGATAGATTACATCATAATCGTATGTTAGCCTCGCTGAACAGGTGCAGTTTTATTGTTTTCAAACAACTCCCGCCTACTTTCACTCCTCGGCTACGCCCAATGGAATGAATCAACAAATGAGATCATCAGTTGAACAATGGCTGCCATGAAATGCTTCTGCCCCCTTGTGCATCCGCCAATAGAAATTCGCGCCGTTTGAATTAACGCTACTGGCGGCTAGGTGGCAATGGTACCGTATCGGTTGCAACAGAGAACCTACGCAGTGTATTTTAGTAACGAAAAATTTGTCATTCTGCAAGATGAAGGCGTTCAAAATGGGATGGGGGACGCGTCCCCCACATCCGCTCAGTGTGAAACAGAAATCCACTTAAATCCAAGCAAATTATCAGGCATCCACAAGAATTTCGATGCTCAGCTGCATAAGGATGATGACGAGGAACTGTTGGACGATTATTATGAAGATAAGATAAGTGGAATTTGATTTTTGCAAAATTTTTTAAAGGTTTTAGGCTTAACGGTTTGTTTTCACATTGCATTTTAACATGCGTGTTTTCAGACTTGTTCTGGGTAATGAAAGAATTGATTGCGGAAAAATGATTATTACATCGTGGTTATGTGGTTGATGCACCAATGACAAGTTTTCTATAATACACAGGTTTCCATATGAAAAAGAAGCATAGGTACTGTGCGTTCCACGAGTGATTGCGGTCGAGAGGGCCCCGCCCCCGACCTGACTACTGGTTTTTAAGGGGTTTGGGTATTTGAGGCTTGTAGGTGCATGCTGAAGCGAAGCATGACGTCACTGGGTAAAGGTGCACATGCGTTTGCAAGCCTCGATCAAATACCCAAACCCCCCAAACACCAGTAGTCAGGTCGGGGGCGGGGCCCTCTCGACCGCAATCACTCGTGGAACCCACAGTAGGGTAACTATTTTGTGACACTTCATACGTGTACTCTTGATAATATATTGTTTATTTTGTTATTTTATGTATTAAAAACTAGAAATATTGTTCAATTTAATGGTATTTTTTTAAAAAAATAGCTAAAGTTTTCATGTGGTTTTATTGGATTAAATGCAAAGTTAGCCCACAGGATTGTAAAAAATTGTCAAAAAGAATTTTTTTCAAAAATAATATTCAACAATGCACTGTTATAAAACCTGTTATAAAATCCTGACAAAACTAAGTAATTGCACATTCAAATTCATAATATTAAGATAAATTAATAATTTAACTTTATGAAAAATGAATTTCTTAACAATTCTTGTTTTGATGACCTCTATTATCTCAGTGCTAGCAAAATTGACTAAAAATGCATGCAATTTAAGCCAAATGTGAAAAATTAATAATGGTTTTCCATGTGATATACTATGCGAAATGCATATTTGTAATTAAGTTAAATTATTATTTTTGCTGAATAAGTATTATGAATTTGAATATGCAATTATTTCCAGGACTTTATTTCAATATCTGTGTGTTTATTTTCAGGTTTAAAAAAAGAAGCCAATTTATGGTTCTTTTCAAAGTTTATTAATATTTTTGCAATAATCTGTTGTTTTTTGTTGTTCCTTTTACATATTTAACGATCCTGTATTCATACTTTTGTTTTTAATCCAATAAAAGAATGTAAAAACTTTAGCTATTTTTTAACAATGCCTGTGCTAATTTTTTATTAATATTTATTGTTTTTTAATAAATAAACTAACAAAAAATACAAATAGTTATATTCTTTTACACATGGAAATCTGTATGGCGACAAGACTCCTAGCATTGATCAACAACAAATATCCCTGTCTTGTCTAAATTTTCCTTAAGTTTTCCCTGTCCAATGCTGGACAGTTATATGGATAATAGTTCGCCTCCAAAAAGGTCATCGGACAAAGGTCGCCGACAAAAGATCGTCCGTGAAATGATCGCCAAGTAAAAAGACCGCCGCGCAAAATGATCATCCCGTAAAAAGATCGCGCGTAAAAAGATCGTCTCGTAAAAACATCGCGCACAAAAAGGTCGTAACTTCGAAAATTGACGGAAATTAATGTCCGTGTTGATTAGGTTAGTTTAAGTTAGTTTAGGTTAGGTTTATTTAGGTCAGGCTGGGTTAGTTTATTTTAGTTAGGTTAGGCCATTTTTTGCGAGGCGACCTTTTAGTGCGCGAACTTTTTACGTGGCGATATTTTTGCGCGCAATATTTTTGCGCGGCGGTCTTTTTACGCGACGATCATTTCACAGACGATCTATTGTCGGCGACCTTTTGTAAGACGACCTTTTTGGAGGCGACCTTTAACCCTAGAACCTGCTGGACATTACACATGATTGTCTGCACACTTAACTAAAAACGGTTGATGTTTTACAATGCGGAAAGTATTTACATACATAACAATATCACAACTTTCAATGTGATGGAATTTTACGCAGAAGTTAAAAAACTTATTAAACCTAAAAAATATGGTAATTATGTTACAAATTGCTTTGGGATGTACTATGTGCATGGAACAATTATTACGCGTTGGTTTTCTCTTGTTTGTTTTATTATAATCGAACGGCCTATATTTTGAAATGCGCTTTGTACATTGGAAAAAAATGAAATGAACCTATAGCAGCATCATACATCAAATCTCGTTAATTCGACACCAGGATAAACCCTCCTTATGTCTTCTAGCATTCTCCTGAACTTTGCACCATGGTCTTCTTCACCAACCTTCAAGATGTTATGCCCATATATCTATTCACCGTCATCGTGCTCCATAAGTGTTTCGCTGAAAATAACATGCATTTGTATTTTTGCCTAATTATATTAATTCTTTAAATATTGTCTTACTACCTTCGCCTTGAAATTCTGCTGATGCCTCCAAACATCCAAGTATCTTCTGCTACAAATTGCCTTCCTCTTGTACTATTTCCTCTAAAACAAATGGGTTTTGTCAACTTTGACAATGTCTCCATGTCCCCCTCAAGGTTCAAAATCATGGCAAGCTATGGTAGTTAAGGTCTCCCGTATCGAAAAATACCAGCGGACTACTGCCTGTGATGCGAGTAGCTTGGTCAAAAATCTGTAAAAGTATTATTAGTTTCCTGTTCTCCATATGGATGTGTATAAAGAAAGTGTTATGCAGTTCAGACAACTTAAAATCCTGATGTCGAGTTAAACCAGCTCATGGATTACTAAGACAAATCAGAACTTTAATGGTTTTATGGCAATGGAAGTATAGCAATACAAACAACCTACTGCAATTGAAGCGGAATCCTCTGACGGTTAGCATCGATCATAGTTCCCATAATCCTGTCATACAATGGGTTCTCCTTTGTCACGATCAGTTTTCGCTCATGAACAAGTCACCACTGCAGGATCAAGGAAAAAAAATGGTCAAAGTAATATACAGGGTGTGGCAAAAGTCTCGTAATTTTTAAAAATATTTAAAATTGTAAATTATAGTTTGTTACAATTTTCACAATTGAATAGGTCATCATCTTCAAGGTCATCCATTTTCTAACTTTTCTTCCATTAAAAATTAGGCGCAATTTTGAATTGGGCGCTTGAAGAACATCAGATTTTGGTTAATAAAATTTTCTTCAGATAGTTTGGTACATTAGTAAACCGTAGATAAATTTTTAAAATGTCATTAATTTTTATTAACTAAATTGCATGTGCTCTTCAAGCGCCTAATTTGATATTGTGTCTTATCTTCAACTGTGGAAAAGCTAGAATATGGATGACCGTGAAGTTGACATTGTAGGTCATATGCGATATGGTTTTCGCATTCCCCCATTTAACTTCCTATTCAATTGTGAAAACTTTACAAAGCTGTCATTTACCATTTTAAAGATATTTAAAAAATGACTAGACTTTTGCCAAATTTTTGTTCAAACGATGCAATACAATAAGTACTTACTGCAATTCTCAACTCCATAAAGCCATCAAATCGGTTCACTTGGGATTTGCTGGAGAACCTTCCCCATATCCATTGGAATAATCCCAGTTTTTCTGACGCCCGACAATGTTTTCCTCGGAATGTTTAAGTCAAATAGCTTTAGGAGCTCACTCTTTGAACCCTGCATCGGTTTGTTGATTTCCATTTGGTAAAAATTCTTGCGATCTTCATGTGTCAGAAAAATGAAACGTCTGGAGGTTGACAAATATGAGTGGAATTTTTGGAAGCTTATCAAATTTTATATTATTGGTTTGATCAGGGCAGCTGGTGGCGCAATGGTTAGAGCACTCGCCTTGTACCTCTGTGGTCCTGGGTTTGATACCTGGGACTAGCATGTGCAAAGGAGTTTTCTAGTTATCCTGCCAGTTTGCGATGGGTTTTCTCTGGGTACTCCGGTTTCCCCCACCTTCTAATTAACTAGAGTTAGTATCTTCATAGGGATTCGCTGTGGGCCCTGAGAATTGTGCATTAAAAATGCTTGCGTTGCAACCCATGTATGGGTCTACGGACTGTGGGTTAGCACGCTTGCTTGCGAGATGAGGAATTCTTGGTTAGGAAAAAGGGCCCCCGGGTTAAAACACTGACTGTGTATAGAAACCGTTTAGCGCAAGGATATTATTATTGCATTGATCATGTCGATATAACATGTGAAACATGACTGGATAAGTTATCTCCAATGAGAACACCTCCATCATTAAATTTCTTGAAGTAAGGCAATGCAATGGCGTAAAACCAGTCTTCAAAGGCTTTTTTGATCAAACCATCCAATACGGGTTTTGTTTGTTGTATCTTGTTCCTTCTGGACCACCATTTCTCCATGTATCGTATTTAGGTGTTCTGCCTTGTTAAGAATGTACGAGGCGCAGTCAAAAGTTAGTTGCAATCATTTTTCAAAAAAAAAGTAACGCACGAATCCGGTCATTCTAATTTTTGTTAAAAAGTACATACCTTTACCTATTTTCCGTGAAAATTCCAAAATTATTTATTGACTTGTGTTAATTTGGTAAAAGTTCT
>JAQFZQ010003737.1:0-10051 GCA_034696005.1 Glomeris marginata | reverse complement strand
CACGAGCGTATGAAAACGGACAGCATTTTGTCGTCCGTGCGCGCTTAACATTGCAGTCAATGGAGCCGGTCACACGAGCGTTGTCCGTGAAAATTGACGGCAGATTTAAAACACAACTGGATGACAAATTAGCCATTCAAATATTTTGATATTACCATTCAAAATTCAGTATTATTGCGAGTTTATTGTGTTTTCAAAGATACAAATTCAAATGTCCATGCAATGACACACAGTATCTAAGTAAGTAAAAAATGCGCTTGTTACAGGAAGTGCACAATAACATTTTCGATACAAATTAGGTTGTATATTGCAATTGAAAAGTCCACCAATGTTTCCTTATTACTATATGACATGATAATAGTGTGATATAGGTATATCGTTGCAAACAGTCATGGTCGAGTTTTCTTGATTTTTGCGATTTGTACGTGGTTGCAAATATGAATTCACGATTAATTGACAATATTAGTAGTGTCCCCACCAAATGGAGCCAATGTTGAAAAGACAATTCAATATCAAGGCATATTGAAATGTAAAAATCACATGCGATGCTCTTGACGGCAGAGCAGTGTGGCTATTGCAAAGTTTGGTATTGCATAAGCAAACTTCTTTTGTTAACGCTTTGAATTGATTGGTGCGGCATTCACCAGGATTCATCTTTGATTTATTTTCAGGGGCGCAGTTTCTGTAGAATGCCACGAATTGACCTGAAATTTGAAACCATGCAACAATTAAAAAGTGTCTTAATATTACTTATTTATTACTCAGAACAAAAAATGAACTGTGCAAGGAATTATTGGGAATCAGTTAATTAGAAACGGATGTAATTTATTCAAAGTAACTGATGGCAATGTTTACCTTGTAACCAACATTATCATATACCATTACTGTACAATTTCATTAATTGACTTTTGCGCACTAATTATATCATAAGCTGCTCTGCAGATACACACTTCATACTCTGACCACCACTGACCCCCTATTGTGTTATAGATCCAATCCATCCTGCGATGGGCCCTGTATGAAGTTTGCACTCAACTTTCTTTGGATACACAGTATAATTTAATGTGCCATTGCCTAGTGGAAAACCTTTCTACAATCCCTGTCACTGAGCATGTTTTCTTCCCATCCATTCCATTTTGTGATAGTTGTCCCCTTTCTTCAAAACATTTTGCACAGCACCAACAGACATGTGCAGAACATCTGATATCTATACTGAAACCACATCCAAGATTGCAGGGTTGGGTGAAAAGCCAGTAGGAGGGTAAGTGGGGGTGTTTTTCCTCCCTTTACCTCCCACTTCCCTCCCACTGGCTTTTCATCCAACCCTGCAATCTTAGATGTGGTTTCAGTATAGCTGCCTAATGATGAAAGCAAATTGTCCATACTTTCTGCTCAGTCAGCACTTTTTCTCTTGGCATTTTGTTTCTGGTCACATTAATTGAGCGAAACATATGTATTCATACTGCGTATATCAAGCCACTACATTTGCACTCAGAAATCAGATTTGCACATTTATAGGTTTTTGACAGTGCTGTTAGCTTAAAATTTGCTTTTTGCGACATTGTATGTATAGAACTTTCCAAAATTTAAGGTCCGGTTTTAAATAGAAATCATGTCATTTATGAACCAAACCTTCATACACTCTTGGTAGTATCAAGAGTGGTATAGTACCTATAATATTTTATAGTTGTGTTTCAATCTGTATATGTATTATATGGGTATTTTAGACTAATATATTATTTTATGTTTAGATTTCGACAAATATTCTTAATAATATGGGGAATTTCGATATTAGAATACACTAGGAAAATCTAAATTGGAGAAATTTTTATGTGTGCCTATTCGGGTATTTGGGTCACAGAAAGGAACAGTGTGAAAATGAATTTCAGGAGGTATTGGGCACATTCCACTTTTTAGAGAAAAGGCGGGAAATGGTTCTTCTCCCTGATTGGCTGAGGCCCCTTATAAATTGTGAAGTTTCACAAGTGAAAAGAGAGTCCAATGGAAGGAGTAAAACAGAGAGAATGTAGTAGTAAGAGTGTAGCCATGTAACTATATGAAGGAAGCATATGGCATCTTGTGTTCAGTAAGAGGTCCAGACTGTATTCAGTTTAGATTGTGGCAGTATAGGACCTATTCAAAGACCCCTGAGAGGTTTACTAGGGTAGAATAGGATCTATTGATGGTTATAATTAGAATGCACAGGGAAATCTTCTTGCAATTAAAACAACTACAGTCAAGCCAGCATTTATTTAACTCAGCAGTACAAGAATGTTTTCATTATATTGAAGATTTCAATGTTCCCATTTAATTAAAATTGTTCATAAAATCGAAACAAATAGAAATTTAGGTGTTTAGCAGTATATGTATACGTGCTTTTGTATGTGGTGAAACTAAGAAGCTGCTAGAAAAAAGACAGTAGGTACTATATGTATACTGTTGATTACACACTTGAATTAACAAATGTTTTATTAAATCGGGTGTTTTCAATATATTGAATTAAATAAAATGAGGATTTAAATACATGCAACTCTATGGATGTGAAATTGGCGAATTATGTTGCATTCATTAAACCGAGGTTTTCAGTCAATCGTAGTTCACAAAATGGAGGCCTGACTGTAGTGCAGTTGTCACAAAATTGGAATGCAGTTATAATTCTGATGCTAAATTTTTGAAATCCATTTTGTAAATACAAAATGTATTTGTATGTGTATGATCATCGACTACGTTCAATGTTGGCTACTTGTTTCCCTAATAAACAAAGTCGCCCACCACCCCCAACGGACATCCACATTTTATACAAACATTTCAGAGCAGATGTTTACATGCAGCAGTGGCGTGTCAGCTAATATTGGTCAAAACATTGATTGTTTCATGTAAGCAATCCTGAACCTCGAACCAATTATGGATGTGAAATCAACAACTCCTCAAGTTGTGAAGTCCGGTCAGTGAAAAGTTTAAAACGGCAGTGATGCACTGGCTGAACTCCAAGGCGGCAGAATTTTTTTCAACGGATTTAAAAAATCTGATTCCACCATACAAAAAGTTATTGGAAAATTATGGTGACTATGTAGAAAAATGAAGTGGGGAAGTATATGTTTGACACAACTAAGACATTTTTCCCCGTTATAATTGCTTATTGATTTCTAATCAATCGGCCCTTATTTTTGAAATGAGCCTCATAGTTGTAATTGGTTATTTCAAATATTAATTAACAATTGTTAATTACCAATTACTTTTAAAAAAAAAAAAAAAACATAATTTAAGTTTATACACTCTTGGTTTATAGTTATAAACTAAATGATGTAAGTATTGATATAGTGCGAGCGCTGGATCTGCGAGGTTTTCGGATTAAGTAGGGGAACAAGTGCTCCGCCCCTTCCCTTAGAATTTCCACTTTTCAACAATGGGAAGGGGTGAAGTTCTTTTTTCTTTCTTAATCCGAAAACCTCGCAGATCGAGCGCTCTCCCTATAACAAAGGTTATTTTCTAACAACCTATAGCACGTAATTCGGTCTTCCACCCATTTAAAAGACCAATTAGGAGCGAATTAACATTTTCATATTTTCTTCAATGAGCTAAATAACTGACCAGGAGTGCACTGCATAGTTTAGGTTTGCTCAGCCGCCAAGCGAGATATTTGCGCATGTGCGGGACGGAGGGAAGAGAGTACCGCCATTTTGATGCAAGTTGAATCGAGGGTTCAACAAGCGTGGGGTAAGTGGCAGTATTCGTCTTCTGATTGGAGTTCTTACCCAAAAATATTGTAAAATGTCTTGCACTCCTGATTGATGCAATTCTGCATGCATGTAGGTACGTTACACAGAGCGCATAGGAAAAATATGGCACCATTTTGATATTGACCATTTTCTGCCTATAATAATTAAGGCTGTGAGTGAGACAAAAATTGCTATTTCTGCAATCAATTGCATCCATTAAATTCTGGCAGATACTGGTGGATACAACATGATAAAATAAAAACTAATAGGCTATACTATATATGAACTGCTTATTGGATTGTTTGTTCTTGTTTCGTCCAATCTCTTATTTTATGACATGGTAAAAACGGTAACTTGAAAATATCCTTTATCAAAGCGAAGTTCGTAGTATACATGCATGTGTCGCAAACGCTAATTTACTGGCAGGAATTATACTGGCAAATGACTGAATACCATCCTGCGTTCACTGAAAATATAATTGTATAAGAAACGAAAATAGTATACCGTTATTGTCTTTCTCTGTAACAGTTTCACAGCCAAATTTGCACTCGAAAGACATGGACAGATGCGGTTTGAAATTTGGCGGTGTACATGTATCATTTTCTGCATCGTTCGGATTGAAGTGACACACGTAGCACTTGATGGTAGCACCTTCCAATGAACAAAAGAATGATGGCCGTTAATTTCCGCGATTATTCTAAAGCCAACATTGCGATCACAATTATTTACGCCAAAATATACAACAATTTTGCACCAACCTTCACAGTAAATTGTAAAGATACAAAGCAATGTGCAGAAAATGAAGCCTTGAGCCCCCCATGAGACCATGGTTCACTGTGGTTCGTTTTACACTGTGATCGTTAGTTGAGGATAGGAAATGCACACTGCCCTCACCCTATATCGACCACCTTTTCCACCAATACAGGCGCGCCATTAAATGCAAAGACCGGTAGCCATGACAACAGGGCTACATCACAAAGGCAATCGTCTCGAAAATATCAGCAGACGAACTGAATTATTCCAACAGCGCCACCTGCAGTGAAGCTGCAAAACGTAGCTTCTATACATATAAATGTCTATTATTAACCGTATTTATTTATCTTTACGAAAACAGTGCGTTCATTAAATAAAGAGAAATGAGGGTGTAACGTTCAACCGAGATATAGTGCAATATGTAGGGTGCTGTGATTTGTAGAGGGGAGAAACGAACCGTGAATAGTCACGTGATACCGGGAGAAAAGGGAGGAGGTTCGGTTGCAGTGGGCAATGGTAACTGGAAACCTCTCTTCTGCCCCGTTCAGGGCTCAAACAGAAAACCAAAACGAGAACAAATGTAGTAAACGGAACTAAGCTTGGAAGCGGATATGGCCTACAGACAACACCCTTTCCGATGTTCACAATGCTGTTTTACACTCGGTTTTGGTTTTACCTTTTACCTAAATTGATGTATTTCATTATGGCTAAGCAGGAAAACCTTTCATTTAAAATTTAGGCAATAAATGTCCAAAAAAAATTCAAGGCAGCAAGGAAATGGTTTTTGGAGATAAGTCATAATGGCAATTTAGATATATGTGCATATACAGGGTGCAAATGTAATGGTGTTACAAACTTTCAGTGTTTGTACAGGGTTAAGAGTAGATGCAGAATTGCCAATGAACCAATGCCCAGAAACGTACAGGTTCCTTGCTACAGACTGGCAAAGTGTTGGATGCTGCCCATGCAATTTGGTGTATTGCAGGGAATCCATGACAAGGAAGCTGCCCCTGGCCGGTTTACCAGTAGAGGGCGCGCACTACATACGTTAAGCAGGTTTCCTATTATGAAGGCTGCAGCAGCAGATCAGAATAATTATTACAAAGAAGCTAAATGTCAATAAAATTTTGAAAGATAATTCCAAATGGTAAAAAATGTGGTCAATCCAATAGTGTTAATTGTTTGTTTCTCCAACGATTAGATAGACATATGAGTGGCCCAATAGCAGGAAAACATACTTAATACACGCTATCCCCTAAAAAAATCCAATAATTTTGATGATGTGGACCTCAGCTTTCCTTAAGGTTGGATTATTAAAATTGAACACGTGAACAAAGTCTGGAAACACCAATAACGGAAATGTTTAGACTTGATGTGCAGCCAGATAAAAATAATTTAACTTGTGGTGTTTAATTGCAAGCTGTAGAAGTTGTGTATCGGAAAAATTATCACAATTTATTGTGAGGAGGCAGGCATATTTGTACATTAATTGATCGATAAATTTATTTGAATTAAACAACTGTGCCGCCCCCTCCTCTTTGGATGAGAGTAGACTTGCCGCTTTACATCTGCACAAGCGAGGGCAAGTCTACTTTCACCCTAAGGGGGGAAGCACACAATTCAAAAGTTATAAACTTGGGATAGATTATAAAATATGTCATGGCTATTAAAATTGTGAAAAAAGCACACTAATATTTCACATACCAAATTAATATAACAACTTTGCTTTCGTTTCAGCAGAAAATCTGGCAATAAAACTTGCTAAAAAACTCTTGTAAAAACGGCTAGAGAAGGCATGCTTGTATTTAGAATACACAAGCGATTGTTGAACGGTTCCGGCGCCCTCTACCGGTCAGTACATGAACTACAGTTTGAATCGCCGGCAGTGTGCGAAGGCCAGTGGTTGACGACTTGACGTCGTTGGCGAGAATGAGCGACGATATCCACACGGACGATGAAACCGAGCTGAATGAAAATTTAAGCGTAAATCCAGAATTGCCTGAGGAATTTCATGGCGAGTCTATGCAAAATCTCGGCTGCTACAATATCGGCAATACCGTCTTCAGTAAGAAGTGGGTCATACAGACAGTAATGAAATTGCTTGAGGTAATTACATATGCCTATATATGTTGGTTTGTGTCTTGCATGGACAGTCTTCGAAATTAAATGTACCCTACGTACGTATATTGACACAGCTAATCCATAAATCTGGTTAAAATTGTAAACAAAACATGCATCATAGCTAGATTTGGAGATCGAAGCTGTAGCGCCATCTACTGACAAGGTGGCCTACTGGGGGTCTGGGAAGTAATTGTGATCCGTTACAACTTGTAATGTGCCATTCCTCGTTTGGGAAATGTGTCTGGAGGCATATTTTCATATTTTTAGATTAATTACTGACAAATACATCGAGGATAAAAAAAATGTTAAAAATTGAAAAATCGTCTGATTATACAAATTGCACAATAATTTAAATGTCATTTTGGGGAAGTACTGTCTGGTGATGGGCCCGTACGCCGAATCTCCTTCCGTCGAATCCCGTTTCGCCGAAAATAAATCCTGTTTCGCCGAAAATTAATTTTGCTCTAAATTTGAGCAAATTCCGTCATGCCCCATTTTGTCCCGGAATTGCACATTCAAAGCAAGATTCAAAGTAACAACATGTCATAAATATTTCTGTATCAATTAATATGTACAATATCAATACTTGATTTGGTCAGCACCATATTTCCCACTTCATCAACTTATGCATACTACTGTCCTTTCAAAGAAAGATTGAGCCAGAAGGGTGGAGTCATGCCTTCTACGTCATGGGCTGACCCATTTCAAAGGGGTGTGCGGTTACAGGTGTGCAGGCTATGATGCGCATCATACCCTGACCACCTGCAACTGTGCGCCCCTTTGAAATGGGTTGGCCCATTTACGTAGAAGGTATGACTCCACTCTACTGGCTCAATCTTTCTTTGAAATGACAGTAATTCCATTCAATAAATTGTGCATTGAAATTACAGCAAAGAAATACAGATGAATCTGCTGAACTGCACATTAACCTCGAATTAGTATGTACATGCAACGCAAATTGCAAAATTAATGTTCGCCGAAACGGGATTTATTTTCGGTGAAACGGGCGACCACCAATGTTCTATTAAATAAAAAAAAAAAACAACCAAGGAAATTGAGAGGGTGTGGTAAACAACGTTATTTATTTTGGTCGATTTCACTAATGACCCAGGTTTCATATATTCGGTGCAGATTTATACCTCGATTTATACTATATGCAATAATTACTTCCAAACATCGTTCAAATTTTATACTGTAATATTGTGGAGAAATGATATTTATTGATACTATGTATGAATCGTTCGTATTACGAACGATTTTGTAATAATGTGAACCTCACTGACAACTGGAAGCTGTACAGGGGATCAGGGGTTTTGGTTTCCTACCGAAGCTTCTTATAGAAGAACCTCTCTTATGAGAAACTTTTTTATTTTTATGACAAAGTTTCATATACGTACATATATAAGAGGTGACAACTGTAATTGTGTATAAATACCCATTATATATGACAATATTTATATTGATAAGAAATCAGTAACTTGATGGGTAACTTGTTATGTTGAATCCCAACTATGCCACATTTCACCTTCCACGTCTAAAGGCTCATTTCCACCTACTGCTATTGACCAACAGTGCTGTCAAAAGTCATAAAATATTGACAGCTGAAAGTATTTCCACCTAGGACACTGCTGTTGAGTCACTGCTTGCATTTTTGCCAGCAGTTGGCATTGGTCAAGGTCACATAAGCAGCAGCACTTGATTCCCCCTCCCCCCTTCAACAGCCAGTGGAAACGGGCGAATTCCACTAATGCTAGTAAAATGGGATTTCATTTGCATATCACAAAACTTGGCAGCACTGTTGGTCAAAAGCAGTAGGTGGAAATGAGCCTTAACACATGACTTCGTGTTCAATCACTGTACAATGCTATCACTTACTGTTTCAAAGATTTTTCAAAAAGTTGCAGACATTTGTCCCAACCTGTATAATATGGCACATAGTACCTAAGTTAAAGTATTTAGTCTCTGGGTGATATTTTAAATTCGGTGCTTGCAACAAATAAATCGCCTTGGTATTTGTCACCTATCACTAGGATTAACAATGGTAAACTTGGGCAATTACTGCATATTTTACATAACATTATGTGGTGAAATTGTATCATCTGAAAAACCAATACGCTGCAAGTAATCACTGTTTGTGTCTACGCGTTCTAGCCTTTCAGTTGCTAAAGCAGCATGACACTTGATCATTCTTTGATTCAAAACTTGAACAATTTGCACGCATACAAATCATATATCCAAGTTTTATCTAATGCTAGGTAATCTGTATTGAAAATCCTATTCTGATGGTGGGACCTTGGAATATAAAGTTTGTTGACAATAGACGATGTTTGACAATATCAAAAGCTAAAGGTGAACTGACAGGGTTTTGTAAGGTACACTGATAATTGGTTTGTAAGTAGCTATTTGTGTTCCCTATACACTGGCGCAACCAGAAATCCATTACAAATTGAAAAAAAAATTATACGCTCAGGCGTTGCTCAGTTGTTCGCAAGTCAGTACCTTTCTCAGTGCCTTTTCCATAGAAACGCTTTGTTCGGTAAAACGCGTATAACTTTTTTTTTAATTTGTAATGGATTTCTGGTTGCGCCAGTGTATAAGGGACACACATAGCTACTTACAAACCAATTATCAGGGTACCTTACAAAACACTGTCAGTTCACCTTTAATTATATCATACACTCTTGATTATATGCAAGGTTCAAGCATATACCTTACAAGCGTATATTGAGTGCTGTTCTATAGGTGCTAACCTCTCATAAAATGATAGAAAATTGCTGCAGGTAATAAATTCAGGGAAAATATGCCTCTTGTTACAGAGAGCATGATCTTACATTGATGCATGTCTTCATGGAAAGGGCCGACTTCAATTTTGAGTCTCACTTGGGCAAAAATTAGTAAATGGAAAGTAACAATACCTTGACAGAAAGGAATGCGATGATCAAAGCAGCCACGTCCGATAACATGTGAAATGAGTCGGCCACAAGAGCCATTGAGTTGGTCACATATCCCACAATTATTTCTACAAAGAAGAACGAGCTAGTCAACACCAACATCGACAGCAGTCGGCATTTTCTTCCTGTGTATCGTCCCATTATGCGATCTGCAACAAAAAACACAAATTACTGTCATCTGATGTAAATACACAAAACATTAAGAAAACAAGTTCTAGCCGACATCAGTTAAACTAATTGCGAATCCCGAGCAGGATTACCTTTACTCGATCGCTGGTATTATAAAACTGAACTCAAATCAAACAGCCGAGCCGAATCCAAGGAGAGTCACGAACACACCAGTACGCATTGATAAGGGTATCCGTTATCGCCCAATAGAATTGTTAGAATAACAGAAACCCGCCCCTGAAATTACAGTGCGATAATTCTAATGTGCGACGGGTTGGCGCGGATATCTCCCTATCGCGGACGAACGTCGGGTTAGCGCGGACATCGCGGACGAACGTC
>JAQFZQ010003736.1:0-10051 GCA_034696005.1 Glomeris marginata | reverse complement strand
CAAACCTGAATGTCCCCATTCGCATGGGATGGACCTGGTCGAGTTTAGCAGGAGGTGGGTGCATTTGATGGTCAACTATAGTTGCGACCTCTGTAGCATATCTAGGTGTGGAAACCTGTCAAAAACTTTCACAATTTTTGAAAAATCAATGAGGTGAATAAAAAACATACCATGTCAGTTCACCTATAAATCTCAGACATTAAGCATAATACCCGTACTTTGTTTGACTTCTGATAAATGTTCAATTCCCACTTTGTGATTCGATGGACAGCAGAACTTTGAAACTTATGTGCAGCAATGAAAATTGGTAGACTTGCCACAAAAAGTAATCCTAATTTCCAATTGAGAAAACAGCATAGTAGAATGCTGGCAATTATTGTAGCACCATACTCGATCATAATTTCAGCAGCTGTCCTGATGGCCTATTAAAGTTATTTAATAGACTAGTTTTAAATAATGAAGACTACAACAATAAATCACCAGTAAAGCTACCACATACATTCCTCACGTTTGCTGCATCGTACAATAAATTTGTACAAATTTCTCCAACATTGCAACTTGGATCATCAAACCACGCCATTTCCTTAAACATTCCATGGATAGCAGCCATTATTATCTTTTGTTACAATAGTATGCAGCAGTGAATATTGTATCTGACCAACCTGCCTCATAATGGACCGAAAAGCACGTATTCTGAATCTCATCGTCAAATTCTCACCGGAAATGGCAAACAATAAATTCTATATTAAAATAGCAAACTTGCTAATCAACGAACAGTTAAACAAGCAGTATGCTCAAAAAACATGTTATATTTACTTGCAACAGTGCAATAATTCCTCCAATAGTAGCAATTGTTAAAAATTCTAGACCAATCGTTCTTGATCTAGAGTTAAATGTTGCTTCTTCAGTTATTATCATAACCTAATGTAGTTTCATATAGTCAGTCAGTCTTGGATAATCTGAGCTATTATTCAATTGTATTTTTTTCTTTCTTACATTATAACTTTGCCCTATTATCGTAACTGAAGCGGGCATCATGCAGCCAGATATAATTGACACAATTGCACCTAACATGATGTATTTCAAATCTGGCAAAACTTCTTTCAAAAGGCGAAGTAAGAATCCAGTTTTAACTTTGGAATCCAATTTCAATCTTGGAGTAACCTACAATTGTTTGAATTTGATTTATTTTCCAATATAAAAATATGAAAGTTATAATTTAGTGCATCACCGAATCATTGGTAACAGATGCAGAAGTGGTAGGTGTGTTGCTCCTGCAATCACTTTTTAATCTTGAACTTGATCTCGAAAATGTATTAAATGAGCTATTTCTTGAGGATCCAGCATCTACAGCAACTTCTCTGTATGGCAAATAGGTCTTACTATTCATGGCATCCAAATCATCAACTATTGAAATTTCTGTACCAATGTTTGCAAATATAATGTCATCATTCTGTTATGTCTAAATTATTATTAGCATACAGTGGATTTTTCACAGACAACTTCCTTACAGGTAAGTATGCCTTTCAGCCAACAATGTATTTTCCTCCTGACAAGATAGTAATGTTTTTCTTAAAGTCAACTTATTCATCACTTCACAAAAGAAGAGTCACAACAGGTTCCATTTGCAGACTTTTTCATGTTGTGATCATGAACTTTGTGGCTAATCATATGCATATCCTTGAATAAATTCATTTGCTTCATCGGTACACTTGGTCACATAACTCGCTGGAAACATGACCATTAGTAGTTCACAGAGTTTCTGGGTTTGCGGCAAGCAAATCATGAACTGTTATGATGCTTTAGATGTAAAATTGAATGAAATTTAATAACAATTTAGCAATTATTTTATTTTGTAGTCAACTTTTCTGCATGGTTTGTAAAGTTGACTGTGGTTTACACTTCTTTTACAGTCAACCAACATTGTGATCCCGCCAAGAGTTGACTGTAAAAATCCACTATTGTATATTCATAATGAAATAATACCTTCTTGTGCATTCATTTGTTCTTCCTAAATCATAGGAAGATTATCAAATATTATTAAAATCCAACAAAGTGATATCAAATCTCTGATAAAACTCATTATTGGATACATAACAGTGTGGAGTTGTATTGTATATGGGTTTTACAAGTTTAACTCCCAACCTTTGATACGATTGAAAGTAAAAGTAAAATCATATAATCACTTGTCTCTTAACAAGATCTGAATATATCCCTCCAGACTCCATGAGCTGTTGATGATTTCCAAATTCAGCAATCTGTCCTTCCAACAGGACACATATTTTTTCAGCTCCACGGATAAAGGAAAGACGATGAGTGATAACAATTGTAGTCCGGCCAATGGCAGCCTGCATTGTTTTTAAAATATCAGGATAATTTTTATGGACACGAATCTTTCTCATTTTTATGGCATAACTGACTTTCTTCAGAGCCTCAAGTACAGCAACTTCACTTTCATAGTCAAGTGCGGATGTTGCCTCATCAAGAAGTAAGATTTTTGGATTCCTAATCAGAGCTCTTGCTATAGCAATCCTTTGTTTCTGACCTCCACTCAATTGAGACCCTCTTTCACCAACTTGTGTCTCGTACTTCTGCATTTTCAGAATTCTTCAATAATAGTGTATTACTTTAAGTTAAAATTTATGTTTTGGATCATTACAGCAGGTAATTTCATAATGAAGTCATGAGCAAAAGCATCTTTTGCTGCATCTTCGATATCCTTTTGTGTAGCATCTGCTTTCCCAAATCGAATATTTTCAGCTATTGTTGTAGAAAATAAAACTGGTTCCTGTCCAACTACTCCAATATTTGTTCTTAGCCAACCAATGTTAATGTCTTTAACATTCATCCCATCAATTGTCACCTAGGAATATTTTACCCAAACAAAAATGTAGCCACCATTTACCCATTTTTGAAATTTATAGCAAGTTTACTGTGTCAGAGTTAGAAAACAACTTCAAGGATGTATTATATGATGAAAATATTCAAGATTTTTTAGGCACAATGAATAAAATTGTTAGACTTTACCTCGCCTTGCAAAGGATCATAAAAACGTTGAATGAGTTGAGTAACAGTGGTTTTTCCACATCCACTCTCTCCAACAATTGCCAATGTTTCACCAGCATTAACATTTAACGAAAGCCCATTCAAAACCTTAAATGCAAAATGTAAACTATTCAAATGAAGTATACTGTATTTGGATCAAACACATGCAGTTGTTTTTTACTTTAACATCTGGACGATCTGGGTAATTAAAATGCACTGAGTTAAATGAAATATTTCCATTCATTGTTTCATTGTGAAATCCATCTTCAGAAAAACTGTCAATGAGTGGCACCTAGAACCAGCATGTTTAAATAAATAACTTATATATGCATTAACTTTTCAAATATATTCTGACCTTATCAATGACACTGTACATAAAAGACACAGCATGTTTAGCTTCACTTATTGCAAGTAATTCAGGAGATGCCCTTCCAATTTGAATGCAACTGAAGAACACATTGAAAATTACCTATACATTAAAATAGGAAAGAAAATCATATAATTCAATGCTGAATACGCGTTGGCATGCAAGCAGGTAATTAATTACACGTAAAATTGTATGCTTACAATTGTTAACACAAATGCATCATAATGTGGATTTGGTAGGCAAAATTCATTCGCCATCAGCTTCAGACCGTACCAAAATCCTAAACCCAAACTGGCAAAAAGGGCAAACCGAGATAAACCGTTGAAAATACTTGCAGTAGCCGAGCGTTTTATGCATGCTTTCCTGGCGATATCCAATTGTTCACTATAGCTGTTTTGTAATGTATTCAAAATGTATAGCAAAGCAATGTGAATACAATACAGGGTGTTTCGTAATATCTATTCAAAACTACCAAGGTTTGTATGAAGGAATGGCCACAGTAAATATATTGGTTATGAGCACTTGTCCGAAAACCTGAAGTGTCATGCTAAAACAAAACTTGTAACCTGTCAGATACTGCCCCTAATGGTGGTCAATCTGGTGTTGTGTGATTGCTGGAGTCCACCTTGACCATGCCAGTCACATTTTGTATTTCGGATCATCAGGTGGAGGTTGTCAGAGCAATTAGAGCAATAGTTATGCACGTGCTTGTGCTGTAAATAACTCAGCATTGTCCTCAGAGTGTAAATGAAACACCACGGAGTACATGGTTGCATAATGCTAGGAGACTACACATTTTCTGAGATAGCAGACATGGTCATAATTTACAGTGACGTGCATATTAATACCATGTCTGCGCAGCACCGCTATGCAGAGCGTTTTCCAAACTATGTGCATCCAACTACTGTGCGTTTCACGAAAGATTGCGGTCGAGAGGGCCCCGCCCCCGACCTGACTACTAGTTTTTGGGGTTTGGGTATTTGATCGAGGCTTGCAGGCACATGTTCACCTTTACCCAGTGACATCATGCTTTGGCATGCACCTGCAAGCCTCCAATACCCAAACCCCCCAAAAACCAGTAGCCAGGTCGGGGGCAGGGCCCTCTTTCGTGAAACGCACAGTAGTAACTTTACCAGCCGCATGACACTTGTAGGTTTCCGGACATGTGTTCATAACAAATACTTTATCTACTCTAACCCCTACAAACTCATGCAAGGAAGAAATAGGAATTATAAAACACCCTGTACACAAGATTAAAAGTCAACGCTTCACTTTTCAACTTCTTTCGCTTCTCCTCCGAATGCAACAACTGTCTTCAAAGCAGACAAAACTTCTTGTACAGTGTTTCCTGCTGCTGCCTGTGCTTCAATTTCAAATTCAGCACGAGTGGCAGTAATCTAACATAGAAGACTTTCATACATTTATGTACTAAATATGGAACCACAACAACCAGTTATACCCTTGCGTAGACTCCACCACATACAATGAGAGCTGGAAAACTGCACAAGCAGACCAAAGTCAATTTCCAGCCGTAGATAAATGCAAGGATAAGTGAAAGAACAAATGTCATTGAAACGGATATAACTCTCCCAAGATTGTGACCAACACCATCTCTGTATTTCTGTAAATCTCTGCAAAGGGAAATTACCAATAATACACTTTAACAATTTGTTCCATTGTTTCATTTCAAATGGAACAATTTTTTGTTTTTGTAAATTGCCTATATTTTAAATGAAATAAATAATGACAGGAACTTACTCTATTGAGTTGATTGCAAATTCCCCATATTTCTGGTTATCGAAAAAAGTAATATCTTGCCGCAAAAGAGATTTCAAGTACTGACAGCGAATTTTGTATTCTTGTGTGATTGCAGCACGATTCAATGATGCCACACGAACATAGCCGAACACAAGATTAATGGCAGCGACTATTGCAACAGCAATTGCACAGTTCCTCACTATTTCATAAGTCTCATCTCCCGATAAATATGTGCTGGAATGGAGAACTTCATATAAGAATTACACACCATGGAATTGTAGGCATCAAACTTATTTTTCCTCTACCATTTAAAGACAGATGTGCTAGGAGTTATTTCGGTGGTGAAATTAAGACATCCAGATGTATCATTTGATGTTGTCAAATTTTTCGAATCGATATTCTTATTTAAATATTTTCCATAACAAGTAAGAACGTTTGCTATGACAGCTATGATGAAATTAGTTGCAGGAGCAGAACAGCCCATTATAATGGATGCTAACACTCCAGTTGCAATAAGTGCTTTATCCGCAGTTGAAGCAAACCGAAACTGTAATAAATTATTTATGTATATTTATTAGTGAGTAGACAAACTTTAAACCAATGAAATGCACGTTTGGGATGTAATGTAGAATGAATAAATAATTTATTGTGATATCAAGTGGCATACTGGGCATGTCTGTTTATTTAGAAAATCTTTCCTAAATTGACATAAAAGCAAATGAACATGGAACATAATTTGAAACTCATGTATGCATTAAAACAAGTTTAGAATAACCATTTCAAAACGAAATGTGCAAACAAAACGTGTAAAATGTCCTTATTGTCATCTCCAAAAACCTTCAAACTTTTCTCAATCTAATGATAGACGATTCAAGATGGCGGCGTCCATAAAACTTACTAAACCCTTATCTAAACAGGGTGTCTACTGAAATTATATTCGTGATATTTCAGTTGTGGTCATAATAATTTGTTGTCCATTTTAAATGCAGTACAATTTAGCAAATATGTTCACTGTAAATCAACATAAAATAATGGGGAAGTTTCTGTAGCGAGGTCAAGATGCTTGTTTTTTTTTTGAATTGGTCATGATTACCCTGATATAGTATTGCTACTTGGGGTTTGAAAATGAGTAGACAACACACTGTATTAGCATTGCAATAAGAATTGTACAATGAAAACATTTCTGGTTGGCATTAATTCATTTTCAACATTGTAATTGAATAATTGAAAGCTAAATTAATATATATACGTTACCAATTGAAAGAATGGTACAGGTGAACGAAATGTTGTTTTGTCCCTACGTATATTTACAAAGTTGTAAGAAAATGTTCCGTAATTAAAATACGCTATCATTTAAGTTTCATACTGACTGCTTTTGATTGAAATCTTCCATTTGGATGTCATTACTGGCATCATTCTCATATGCCTGTCAAATAATACACGTTCTACAATGTAAATTAGTTTATAGACTACTCGTTAACATGTAAATGAAACACACTTACTGGCATTGGTAAAGTCAAAGCAAGGAAGCAAGTTGTAACAATAGCGTGTAAACTATCGTGCAGTATTTGCAGAGTCTCACAAACATGCAGGAAAGCAATTAATAATTGGTAACTATTATTTCTTGGAAAACAAGTGATGAACTGTGTCCAAATAATTTCTTCATACTTGGCATAAATACAAAATAAAACAAACGGTTATATGAAATTTCCTAAGCTCCAATCCAGTCCCAGCTTATTATATGAAAATAAATTGTAGGTAGGTACCGTTCTCTGAAGTGTGTAATTATCACACTAATGCATAAAAACATTTTAATTATGCTATATTTTTGTTTGATTTGTATAATACAGCATGTTGAATATTCATTAATAAACAGGAGAAATTCTCCATCGTAATCAGAATAGTCATATTTAAATGCGCAAATAGCAAATACATACGCAGGTCATGGTATGGCTGAGAGGTGCTTATCAATATACGAAGGAAGTTTCGTTTCCTTCCCCTTATAGCGCAAAGAAAACGTAATTACCGGAATAAGTATGAATTGGCTACTATACCAATACGTCCCACCAATTTTTAAAGTTACAATTTCTATGTTATTAGTGTTATTAGCTACCAAGTTTGCCAGATAGCAGGTCATATATATGTATGTATACAGTATAGGCAATTTTCCTAACTTGATTGCCTAAGAAGGCCACACCCACTGTCGAACTTAAAAATGTTAATAACGTTTTTACTAATTTCCACCAGTCAAACTTTCTTTCTTCAAGGTATTTCTGGGTTCAGGTTAAGTTTCAGAGTTTCCAGTAGTTTAGGAACACCCTGTATAATGCAATGGATAATTACAAATGATAAACAATATTTTTGGTTTATTCTACCTAAATCCGTTGTCAGATCTGAGCTGCGTTTAAAGGACTCCGATTTGGAAATTCTTGTGTTCAATCCGCGAACCAAAGTGATGGAAACTTTTCTCCGCACAAAAAAAAACTCTTATAAATCCTTAAATACTAACGTTGAGAGATTGAAAGTGGAAATTTACATCCTTTTCAATGACCTAACTTGGTTTGTTCTATCTAAATCAGTTGTCAGATTTGAGTTGTGTTTAAAGGACTCCGATTTGGAAATTCTTGTGTTCAATCCGCGAACCAATGTGAAGGCAACTTTTCTCAGCACAAAAACTCTTATAACTCCTTAAATACTAACGTTGTAAGTGGAAATTAACATCCTGTTCAAGGATCTAACTTGGTTTGTTCTATCTAAATCAGTTGTCAGATTTGAGCTGTGTTTAAAGGATTTCGTTTCGTTTTCAATCCGCGAAAAAATGTGATGGCAACTTTTCTCCGCACAAAAACTGAAAAGTATTATTATGGATCATAAATATTACAAACAGAACATTCACAATCACGTCTTTCATCCATGCAACCATATCAGCAAGGTTATATAACATGTATGTATGACAAATATAGTATGTCTCACTAAAACTATATTGAGTGGGCTAGGCTTCCTTTGCTATAGCAGCATCCCTTGAAATAAGGTCGTCAACAAATAGGGAGAAAGAAAATGCTTATTGCTTTAGTGACAAAGACTTTATTCCAATCTTTCCATCATATTGCAGTATAGACAATGTCTGGCATTAGAAGTTGTAAATGTAAAAATCGTAAAAGCGTTTATGCAGGATTTTCACATTTTTATCCAACAAAATATACTACCTGTAATTCTTAAGTTGAAAAAGGTTGTATAATATTGGGCAGTAATATTTCACAAGTTCTTGAGTTTGTTGCCATATTATGCAGAGCATAATTCAGCTAAGATTACCCTGGGTTATTACTATTATTGCAGATTCGTGCTATTTACAGTATAATAATTATGCTTTATATCTAATTGACATTTCATTTTAAAAAAACATTTATGTGAGGTGCAAGTAGCTCAGGCCTTTCAATGTGAACATGATGTGTGCCTTCAACTATGACCAACTTGTAGTTTTTACAATTTTTGGTAAATGCTTCCCTACAAGAGCCATCAGGATCTTGGACTGTTTTAAACATAGAATTGGTTGTAAAGAACAGAAGCAGATCTTTCATACAATTTTTTGCTAGAAACACAGCTAGCTTTGGGTCGAATAATGCGAACATCATGTCGTACAATCGCGGATCTCTGTTCCAAACAAAACTGTTGCCATCTTCAGCTAACCGAGACCCACGTTTCATCAGCACCTCAGCAGCAATTTTTGTTAACCCTGATTTCATCATAATATCTAATGCTTCTTCTTTAAGGACAGAACGTGATGGTTTCATCCTAAAATATAGATTTATACAGTTAAGTACTATAAAATACATATTTATTTTGTAAGCATACTTTAATTCAATACTGTCTGCAAGCAAAGCACACAGCAGTTCTTCAGTTTTTCGCTTACTGCAGTCTATGCGAAGCAGACGGGGTTAGAACACACAAAAACGTGTGTATAGGTGAAATGTCTTCTTTAAGACATGCACTCATGCAATGGAAATGCAAATGTGAACTAGCAACTCATGAATTGTATTATAAGATATGGTTACTTTTTGGATCCACGCTACTTTGAAAGTTACAACACATTATTAAAAGTACAAGCCATGTACCCTGGATTTGTGCCAGAATTTTGTACAATCGTTTATAGGAAACAGCCAACCAACAAAATAATCAGTACTTGCAATTACATTTGCATTAATCTTCCATTGTCTTTTGCACAACTAGTTATGAATTTGAAAATGCTATAATTAATCAAAAGAAATATGACAGACCACTAACAGATATAATGGAAAGAAGAAAGATTTCCAATAACATTGACAACATTATTCAAGGATAGTTCTCAAACATATCGCCAATGCAGGCATAGATCTGGGAAAAATACAAATTCAATTAAATAATTTGGCAACTTGCATAAATGTAAGGTAATTACCTTAATTGTCAATCGTTCACAATATTAAAATGGGTAACATTACGATGTTTTACACCAGAGTTGGCACTCCAATCATCCTAGTCTCCCCCTATTAGGCGAGCCAATTGGAAAGGACAGGGGTGCACAGTGCCAATTGCTTGCACCTGCGTGTCTGCAAGTTCTTGGAAACGCACTGCAGAGCACCTCTGTCCCAGTTGGCTCGCCTAATTCGGGGGAGGCTAGGAGAATTGGAGTGCCAACTCTGGTGCAAAATACTGTAGATATGCTGTACTTGACACAAGAATAGCCGCACAATAGAGACAAATTAATGTCGTCACATATACGAGGGCTGTCCAAAAAGTATCCGACTTTATTTTTATTCTCAGTTCGCATTTACAATTTAATCGCGAAACTTGGCAGAGGGTTAGAAGGGACATTCAGGAGTATGTGTGATTTTTTACGACCTTGCA
>JAQFZQ010003735.1:0-10053 GCA_034696005.1 Glomeris marginata | reverse complement strand
CTCCCTTCCCATAACCCACCCCCCTTACCCCCCTCCCATACGGGAAGAAGGCAGGTGGATTGGGGTATAGCCATCTTGGCGAGCTGCGAATTAAGTAATTAATTTTAAACTAGAAACTGCACCCCGGGACCGGGCGCGAACCCACGACTACTAATTTACAGTCCAACACACTACCCACTATGCTAACTCGCCGATGGACCGGTCTAGGGTTCAAAACAACCTCATATGCAATTAGCATGCACAACGCCACACAAAGGACATCACACGCAACTCTCCAAAACTGCGCTATAATTCAATTGTTTTATCGCGTATTTTACTAACCTTAGAACGTCATATCATGTTGTATTTACACTTACAGCTGTAATTCATCCATGGATTCATGACATATAAACCATTCCGAGTACCGACGACTCAAACCGCCCGCCATTTTGACCGAAAGCGATGGATGTGATCATCATATTGTGATTCGCTACAGTAGTCACGTGGTGAGTGGGCATCGTCTACTGCGATCGCTCACTTAATCACGGGATGGAACGTTGGGCCTACTGCGCTTTCCCCAGACTTCATTGGCGCTCGCTGAAGAAGACGGTTGTCGGAGTAGTGTTAAAATCCCGCCGGCTTTTGCCTGCAATATATAAAATAAACGGCGGAAAAAGTATGTTATCGTTTGAATAGATCCGACACCGCAAGTGGGAAAAAATGTCCGTGCACAGCGTACTTTTGAACGTTTTACACACCGTTTTTGCGTTATGGACATGGTTGCAACACGTGATCACTACGGTGGCCATCGGCTTATTTCACTCGCAACTTCGCGTAGAAAAATTGCTACGAGATGCCAACAATTTGAAACGCTTACCGATGCATGTGGCCGTCGTTATCGAAGAAGACCCGGAATTTTCCTACTCGCATCTCGCCAGCATCGTCGTTTGGTGCAGTGCAATGGGCATCTCTTGCATCAGCTTTTACGATCACCATGGTAAAAAGAGATCGTACTTTTTGCAATAATATTGCGCCACTGAAACGCGAACGCAATAAACTTGCTCCGCCTACATCCTATAAAATAGCGCTCGTGCAACTAACTTGCGCGCAATTATGTTGCAAGCAAAAAAAGTTGCGAAAGTGAA
Organism: Glomeris marginata; assembly: GCA_034696005.1. Lineage (NCBI taxonomy): Eukaryota > Metazoa > Arthropoda > Diplopoda > Glomerida > Glomeridae > Glomeris > Glomeris marginata. The sequence goes on along the minus strand of JAQFZQ010003735.1, from coordinate 8,929 downwards.
TTTTCCCCAGTTGAGGTAAAGAGAAAATACAATTAAAAAGATACTGAAATTGAGAATAATTTATTGCGATGAACACATGGGAAAGAAAGACCAGTCTAAGTTAAAAATGTATTTCCAGTTCAAATGCAGCAATATGCAGTTTTTAATTATTTTTGAATACATATTTGATAACAAACATTTAAGCCAGGCAACACAACTCATTTTAACTTATTTACACAATGCTAGTCATTTAGGGATGAAATAAGTCCATTTTATAAATGAAATGGCTTCATCTGTTTACATCAAATAACATTATTTAAATGTGTATGATGCTTGGGTAATTCTGCAAATAAAGCATTGTATTCCCTCAATTCATTTGAACATTATTGACTCAATTGCAGGTTTCATGAAGACCGAACAACCTAAACTTAGCAGCAGTATTTCTGTGAAATATAAGCAGCTGATGGGAACTGCAACCATTCCAACGTTCAAATTCAAGACAAATTTCGGCTTGGCCAATGGGTTTACCAATGGTAAAACATTTGATGCAAGTACCACTCACCAATGGGTTGATGAAATGACAATTTTTGCAGGTGTAAAGGGCAGCATCTGCAAGATCAACCTTCTGTCACATCTAGATGGCATGCGTAATATTGTCCATCTAGCGAGAGATATGTCCAGATCCAAGTGCAGCCCTGATCTTCCAGTTCAAGATGTCACTCTCCAGAAGTTGGATGACAAGCTAAGAGGTGGTATTATGAGCAATAATAAAATAAAAATCAGAACTTTTGGAATATAATATTGAAGGGTGTCTACTCATTTTCAAAAAGTGAATATCACGACTAAAGAAAATTGTCCTTTGTTTTGGATAAATAAATATTTAATGTGTTTAACGTTGGGAAAATCGGAATGTTATTAATGTTGTCTATTTCAGGGGATTTAGGAAGTTGGCCCGATCTATTACTGTGCTGCGGGAACAGCGTCACTACGATCGGTTTTCTTCCGTGGCACCTGCATTTAACCGAAATCATGTAAGCCTTAATTACTGTTCACTTGTAAGTGGAAATTGTTAACAAAAACATCATTTGCAGGTACATAAGAACACACCGTCATCTCACGTACAACAAGTTCGTAGAACTGTTAGCGAGGTTTAGTAAATGTGAACAAAGATGTGGCAAGTAAGGTTTACCTGGATTCGTTCCTCGGCTGCGCGGTTGGGACAAGTATTTTGTAAATTGTTTCGTGGGCAAATGTGATGCTGTAAAGTTTTTTACATTAAAAACGTTCAGCTCTTCCGATTGGATGATCGATTGATTGTAAGCAGGCTGAAATTTATTGCAAACTAACAAAGTATTATTACATGGCCGCGAAAACACTACGCGAAAGGTACAGTAATCCGCTGTTATACGCAGGAAATAAGTTCCTCAAAAAACATAACTTATAGTGACATTACCTAAAACCAACACCCTGTTCCTTAAAACTATCAAACTTAAGATAATTTTTTAATTCATAATATGATTCCTGTGGTAATCGCTGGTATAGAAAAGGTTAATCAGGGTGTCTACTCATTTTCAAAAACAGAATACTGTATAGTGATTAATTCTCAAAACTTTGCCTTTATTATGGATAAATAAAAATCAAATATTTAACCACATTGAAACTTTAATAAATACCAAGAATAATACTGTAGAAAACAAATGCTGCAATAAAATCGTTGTGGAAATTAATAAAAAAAAAAGTTATTAACCAGATAGGAGGTGTGCTTTTAAGTGCTAATAACTTTTATTTTTAATAATTTCCAAAGATTTTGTTGTTACACCTTTCTTCATTAGTTTTCCTTGTTTACACCAAAAATTTTAAGGGTACCTTACAAAACCATGTCAGTTCACCTTTAAAGTAATTGTCCTATCCCATAAAGCGCCTCCCACTGCCAATATGGTGGCCGAAGTGAGGAAATTGGAGACCAAAGTGAGGCAAAAAAAAAAAAACATTTTCTCACATCTGACGCCATTTCAAAAATTGTTTCAGCCAATTGTGGCTTGCGTGGGAAAGGTAAATTGTATTGCATTAAAAAAAGACAACAATATAAAGATCATAACAAAAATATATGGATTATTTTAGGAATATAATATCAGTAGACACCCTGAACATTATTTTAAAGTGTCACATGGCATTAAATAAAATGCAATTGGCTACACACCAAAAATTAGAAACGGTTTGTGACATTTTCATTGTTTTAATTTTACTGTCCAATGTCCTGTCACACGTATAACTGGGGATTACTGTAGTACATATTTGAAATTTCTGTTTAAAGAATCCGCCCCGAAACAAGAGAAACCCGGCTTTTGTCAACAATGCAAAAAGTATATATGAAAATGCCTGTACATAGTCACAATTAGCGGAGAATATTTACAAAACCAAAGTCACAGTTTACCGTTTGAAGCCTCGGAAGTCCTCAAAGTCTCGCGTCCACCAAAGTGGTTTCCGTCACGTAAAAAGCCTGAAACGAACAATAATACGCTATCAACGAACAACACGCAATGGCTAGTTGGAGGCTTTAAAAATGTATTTGTCAAAATGAATAATAACAACAATAATAATAAAAAGGATGCAAGTAAACTATAGAGATAAAAATAAGAATATACCACCTTTGTAGGGCATCATCAGTCAGACTTGCGTTTGCTAGCAGACTTCTTACCAGAATGACCGCCGCTGCTCGAAGTCGAGGAAGATTTCCTTCTCCGTCTTTTCGTCGCCGAGGAAGATTTTATAGGTGGACTATTGCTTCTCGAAGACGACCTGGAAGACGACCTTTTGTCTTGGGAAGAGTCGCCGCTCTGACTCGCGGTGTCCTTGCTTCTCGCTCTTCTTCTCGTTCTCCTCCGATCGTTCCAACTCCTACTACACCTATCCCTACTTCTGCTTCTGTTCCCTCTCCTCTGTCTGTCGTTACGGTCCCTGCTTCTGCTTCGTCTTCTGCTGTTACTGCCGTTGTTACTTGGACTCCTCCGTTGTCCACCGCCAGATCCCCGGTCCCGGTTTGCGCTTCGCGTCCCAGACCTTTGATTCCGGCTTCTGCTCCTGCTTCTACTTCTTCTACTGCTGCTGTTCCTGTTCCTACTGGAACTTCTCCTCCTCTGCCTGCTGCTACCCCATGTCCTGTCCCTTTCCCTATCCTTGCTCCTCGATCTACTACTCCTACGCCTGCTGCGACTACCACGGCTAGATTTTTCCATCTTCTTATCTGAGCCGTATGATCTTTCAGACTCGCTGTCGGAAGACTTCCTATCGTAAGGTTTGGTAACTTCCTCTTGTCCTTCTCCAGGGGAATCTTTAAATTTATCTTCACCGAAGTGACTGGGTCTTGACGCGGAGTTCGTCTCGTCTTCGGCGTGAACGTCTTCCGCCGCAGAAGTGGTTTCTTCTTGGGTAATAATTTCCTTGGAATCTATGTGGGAAAATAAAAGATAGAACATATGGTGAAAGGGAGTAGATGGTACAGGATGGTTTTCAGAATACTGGCAAACATTTTGGAAATGTGCGGTCATCCCCGAATTTTCCAGAGAATATTACAGACTAACAATGAACTTCAAAATGTATCCAGGCTATTCTTGTTCATCCTGTACAGATGTAAAAGTAGAGCAATACGAGTGACAATCCAACAGATATAATGACCAACTCAGTACTTTTGGCCGTGTTTAGCGACACTTCATCGGACTCCTTGCCGTGAAGCGAAGCCACAATCTCCTTTTCTTTTTCGGCAAACTCCCTCTTCTTCTTGTTGATGCTCTCCCACAGTTCATCCTCGGAGCTCTTGTCATCATCTTCATCTTCGTCCTCCTCCGTGCCGCTGCCTGACCCGTACTCGGCCAAACCTGCGTGACGACACAAAAGTTGAATAGTTCCCAAAACTAAATACGGCAAGTAAAGATCGTTGCCGCAGATTCTTTCTTATCAAATGTTCACTTAAAAACATCTGTGTGTATGATTATATCTCATATTTCCATGTAACACAACGGAATACTGTAATAATTTTGGTTGAACGATATTAAAGAATCTGTAGCGTGAAACTTTTCTGCGCCATTTTCTAACCAGCGAATTCAAAAACTATCCGTTTGCAAAATAGTATTTATCCATAAAAATTAACAATTTGAATAGGAAAATGTAGATTTTGTAGTAGACCATCTTCACGGACGCGGAAGACGAGGTAATAAAAATACTCACCCAGACCACCAGTTATCGTCGCCAACGCTGATGACTTGGCAAGCTGCTTTGCTGGAGCTTTTACACATATACACAAATTATTCTAATTAACAAATAATCAGTGAGTGGCAAATCGATTTGCTGCTTAGCGGACGGGTAATAAGGGGGTTTAAGGACAAAAAAGTTTTCAAGCGTCCCGTTAGACTGACCGACAAACAAAAACTCCATAATTACAACATCGCAGAGCTCTGCGTTACGTTGAGATTGTCTGCAAGAGCCTCTGCAAATTACTTACAATTCCAACCAAGACAAATATACATATATACCTTTTGCCTTGGCTTTTGATAAAACCTCTTCCGTTATACCATCAATCTCTTCGCCGGTAACTTCCAAGAGGACTTCGGTAAGCAATCGGCGCACCCGCGTCATCTGAAAACGATTTTCTTTAATTAATTCCAATATGTATATAGATAAAACACAGCAGTAAAAAATAATATACAAATTCGTGTCGATTTCACAATCTGTCACCAAACATGTTACTCCATTTACTATGTTTGTAAAACTTTTGCAACAAACAACATGTTTGGAAATGGCTACTATTGCACACATGCAATGTTTGCATCAATAAATTTCCTCCATTTTACAACTGCTGTTATACTGATGTCATAATACGAGTTCATTGCATTTGTTTCAACAACAAGAAAAACCCACTTTCATCATATTAATTCACACATGTCAACGTGTTAATACCATGAAAAAATACAAAGTACATTACTCTGCAGAACAAATAGTGATCGAAACAGATTGTGATCCACGTGCAATGTACTCTGCTAATATACATTGATGTATTTAAATAAAGTTTATTATTTTAAGCATTAAAAATGATTCAAACCAGTTCGGGATTATCATTTTCCCCGAGTTTTCCACGTTTTCCCGGGTGTTTAAGTACAATTAAACTGATTTTATTTAAGCAAGATTTCTAAATAATTTTAATTTAAAACGCATTCAAATTGAAATATTACATATTTATATTAATCTCAAAGTTTTCAAAGTTTAGGCAAATAATCTTTCACAGTACTAGTGCAAGCAAGTTGTTTTGTTTGCTCCATATTGCATCTTTCGCTTCTTAATCTACTTAATAATTTCATAAATAAACAACGTGAATGTATTAAGTATTAAAATGAGAGTTCACCATGTCTTCTAGTCTTTCTTCAGGAGTCTTGACAATTTCAGGCACTGGCGACGATGGAGTGGTAGGCCGCGTCGGTGAGCCATCGCTATCGTGCGGTCCATTGGCCGGGGAATCCTTTTCCGGTCTCAACGGAGACGCTGCACCGGAATCCTCAGAGTCACTGTCCTACGTTAACACACGACCAATGAAATCTTTAAAACATACCAGTATACGAGTACGTAATAAACGCAGTACGTACAAATTTGCTCTTGGTCGGAGGCCGCGGCCCAACCGTGCCGCTCTCCATCTCGGCCAAAGCCTCTTCCTCGGCTTCCATCTGGGCCCTCATCTGCTCTTCCCTTTCTCTCATCATCCGCTCCCTTTCCATTTTACGTTGCTTCTCTCTCTCCATCTTCTCCAAACCTTCCCTGATCCATCCAGGAAGTTGCTTGCGCTTCGCGGCATCTGTCAAAATGAAAGTTATTGAATACAATCAGTGATTATTGCCGACTTCATTCACAAGTTTCATATTCCCTGACTTTCCCAGAGGAATGGCAAATATGTTTCATATATTTGGGCATTTTATGACCAGATAACAAAAAATAAAGACCGCAAGGTCTGGTCAAGAGGAGCTGCACTGTCAACTGAGCTTTAATTTCAAAGTTCCAGCATTATCTTGGACATTTAGTAATTTCAATTTCCAAGACGCAAAATAAATAACTGGGCTGATACTGTTAGTTATTAACGTTTCTATGCTTGAATAATAAAACGACAAATGGTTACATAATACAAAATTTCTAACTACATGATTACTTTCCCAGGACTCAAGAAAGAATTCCAGTACATGTCCAAGACTTCAAGGGGGTAAAAATAGAAAAAAAACTATGATTCCATGATTTCCAGTTCAGTAGAAACCCTGAGAATGCGTACAGCGCTATCTGGGCCCTATTGGAAGAGACCACTACAAAAAACCATTACAAAAACGATATTGTGCGATTCACACAATTGAAATAGCGGATGATACTGTAGTGGACATGTAATGGAACATGATGTGGATCACTATTTTAATTCCCACAATGTAGTACTTTACAATATTAGGGATAACACTGAAAGTAATGCATCGCAGTTACACGCACGCGTATCAACGAATGGGCAGAAAGGTTTATTATACCTAGTATTGAAGGAAATTCTTCTAGTTCTTCGTTAGAAGGGGACCGGCCTCTGTCGAAAGGAGCTCTTCCCGGTCTATCGCGGTGCAAATCCTGCGGTGGCCCGATGGGAACTTGCGGCCAAAACGGCGCGAAGGGAGGACCTTCCCGGGAGTACGACTAAAGGAAGTATTAAAAGAAATTAGTCAAACACTAGAATGCTTTCCATCTAACTCGTTCACGACAACCAACATTAAAAAGGCAATCGCATCTTACTTCCCTCAACGTATATATCACACATTACGTATACGTATATATGAAACGTTATATAAAAATATATATAAGCTAATAGGATGCAAGAGTGTACACACCTGATTGAAAGCAAATTGATCTGAACCGTGATTATAATCATAGGTTTGGGCAGTGTATCCCTGATTACCATGCAATTGTCCAAAGTTGAAACTCTTTGCGGACTCTTTGTTGCCTTCTGGTGGAGGAGGGACCCATCCAGGCATTCCCATCCCCCAACCAGAACCCCAATTGTAATTCCATTCACCCTGATTGAAACTGTTGTTGCCTGAAAGCAGATTACGGAACAAAAAAACATAATTGAAAATATCACTCGGGGTAAAATAGGCAATTGATTCAAGAACACATCCATTCCACATCACTTCTTCCTTTTCTGCAAAGCTCATGTACAAAACATATTTCAATCACCGTGAAACCTCAAATTCATATTACCGTAACATTGTTCATACCGTTCTGCGATTATAATTTTCAATGAGTTTTACAGGTTTTCCAGAGTGATTAGGCCAAATTCAAAGAGCATTTTATGCATATGCAGATTAAACTAGTTTTATTACAACCAGTTTACTAAATATTTGTAACTTAACACGCATTAAAATTGCACAGTACACTGTTTTGTATTTATATAAATTTGTTACAATTTTTCCAGGTTTTGACAAATTCCCCGAGTTATAAACTGTGAACTTTTACATACTATCTAAATTTCCTTAGTTTTCCAGGTTTCCATTTCAAATTGCATGATATGTACTTATACAAATATCCCCGAGTTTTCCAGGTTTCCCTGAGTGGTATGAACCCTGAATTATAATGTGGGTATGTCAGATAACTGCATCTACAAAAAATTTGAGTTTTCACGATTAAACTCTCGAAGCATTTATATAACCTTCTCGTTTTGGTTTGACAGGTAGAAATCTATCATGTTCTGGCCACATTGACTGCACATTGGCATTACTGGGGCCAATATCATGCTTGGGCTGGTCTGGAGTTTCTCTCATCTGAATCCATTGTTGAGCCAAAGCTGCCCAATCCACTGAAAAACAAAATAAAAACACATTCATGGTTATAGTATATAAAAAAATTCTCTCCATTCTTTCAGGACGAAAATAGTTTGCCTTCTTCATGCGGGATGTTTTGGTACATTGCTTGCTGAATAGGCCATTGTCCAGGCCATGGCCCAGGAGCTGGTCCTGGGCCTGGACCATGTACTGGACCAGGGCCAAGTCCAGAACCTCCTATTCCACCTCCTCCAGGAGCACTCCACATGCTTCAATTTCTGTAATAAAATTGAAACAGATTTGTTAGAAACTGTTTTAATTCGAGTAAATACACGTATAAAATAGCGACCTAATAATTCTTTTTGGGTATAGTGATGACACAACTTTATAATTGTGACAGAAAATCCAAGCAAAATCAGTGAAAACGCCGAGGAAAACGGTATCGCCGATCACCTACTCCACAGTGGGTATTGTGGCCCGCGTTGTGACGTCACACGAAACCGTTTACCAATCAAATGCAAGAAGATATAGTTTTACGCGAATCAGACGAGGACATGACGTCACAAACACGATGAAAGATCCATTCCGCATCGCAATTTCCCACTTAATTCATTAAAGATTGCGCTTATTTAGTGGATTAAACGGCATTAAATGAAGACATGGGTAGTGTTCGAGAGAAACAATAACCATTACTGAACTATAGCTGTCTAATTTTACTAATTAACATCGAAACAATACAAAAGATGGCAGATCGTTATCGCTGAAAAACTCGTCCCCACTCGTCAATTTTCGTATTATACACTGAAATACCGTCAAATAAAAGGCGGTGGAACTTACAGAAAATGCCAGCGAAGTTAACAATCAACTAGAAACAAAACTGCGCGACTTCGAAGATGGCTACCGACTGCATTTTCAGATTTTCAGCTTTCATCACGCCGCTCTCCGCAGCACCTTGCAGCTTGCTTGCAGCCGCCGCACTTCTGGGATCGGTACATACCGGTATGCACCGATACGTATAGATGCGATCGGATCAACCCGCGGATCAAGGCCGTATAGTAAAGGCTTGGACACTGTAATTGGAGGGGGGTGGGGAGGCCATGGTTTGGCCAATAGACCGCTAGATGGCG
>JAQFZQ010003734.1:0-10054 GCA_034696005.1 Glomeris marginata | reverse complement strand
ACACAGTGTTACAATGGGGAGGGGGGGAGGTAAAAAAGTAAAGAATTTGCGTTACGTAATACTTGAACGGCCCCTTAGTTTCCCAAATAACATGATTCTGAAATCATGTACGTATAATCCATTATTCAACAGCCAGTGATTTTATCATGTCAACAACCAAGCTATGTGCATAATTCAAGGTTTATGGTAATGTTTACTATGTTTGACAAGCTGTCTTACTAGTATAACTGCTCAATAATAAACACAAATAATTTGTTGACTGCTGGCTGGGGAAAACCGGTTATACGAGGCATGTCCTAAAAGTAAGAGTACTACTCATTTTATTAAAAATTGAAAAACCAATATATTTTCTTTTTTAAATTTATACACATTCGTATACATATATCAAACACTATCCTATAACGTAGTTGTCTTCCTTCTCTGTGCACTTGGTGAGCCGAGTGATGAGCTTTCTGACACCATTATCAAAAAAAGTCTTGCTCCACCTCTTTGGCCCATTGTTTGACGGCACTGTGGACCTCATCGTTGGTCGAAACCCTAAAAAACCCTTAAAAATATGCGGATGGTGATAAAGAATCAAAGAAGGGGGATGTTAACGAAGGGAGTGTGCTTATTGCATGACAAAGCAAGTCCCGACACAGATAACACCACAAAGCAACTGTTGGACTCATTCGGTTGGGACATCATCATCCACCCCTCTTACAGCCCTGATCTGGCACCTTCAGATTTTCATCTTTTCACCTCTCTGAAGTCGTTTATGGGTGGGAAAAAGTTTTCGACCAACGATGAGGTCCAGATTGCTGTCAAACAATGACGAAAGTATCAGAAAGCTCATCCCTTGGCTCACCAAGTGCATAGAAAAGGAAGGCAACTACTTTGAAAAACAGTGTTTGATATATGTATACGAATGTGTACATTTTTTAAAAAATATACTGATATTTCGATTTTTAATAAATTGAGTACTACTCTTACTTTATGGACTTGCCTCGTATGTACAAACATGTTATTTTTGGGAACGCCTATATTACAGTGGCGAATCAATTGGAAAATTGTGAATGTGCGGCACTTGTTGCTACTTATAATTATATACGTACTACCTTCATCCACTCTTGGTACTATACTAAGTGGACATTTAATAAGATTTTTATTGCCTGTTTGAAGAGCAATTAATATGAGATATTAATTGTTGTTTATTTTTTCTGTTCCCATGCTATTAAAGGTTAAGTACACTGTAGTAAAAAATGTACATGTAATTTCTTAAAGATGGCAGTGATGTACAGCGACTCATCGCCACTAGAAGAAGACAAGTTGAGCGTTGGTGAAATCGAAGTTGAGATCACTGCACGCATGAGGAATGGGCAAATGTATACTTTGCCGCAAATTGTGACATCAGTTCCTGAAGATGGAATTGCAAGGATCGATCTTGAAGCTCCAAGTGAAGCAGTGGCAATGGTATTCAAGGTAAGAGTTTGATAATATGCACTACCATTATGTTATACAGAAGCATATTATAGCAACACTACATTAATTCAGGCACTATACAAAGATGAAGAGGATGAAGCTTCCACCGAGATGACATCATTAGCAAGCATCTCGCCCCAACATCGGGTTTTACAAGTTCACACTTCTGCCTCCTCAGCCAGCATTGACGAATACGTGATCGTCCATGTTAGGGGCAATTTTTACATGCGGAGTTTTAACTATCTCGTATGTATATTTTCCTAGAAATTATATAGGAAGAAATATTGCCAATTTACACATGTTACGTGCTGTTCTCAGGTGGTTTCTAAAGGAGTCATCATTCATGCTGCAACAGAAGAAGTTGAGCTATTACTCTACCCAATCAAGACATTTTCTTTTGCTGTATCCCCTGAAATGGCGCCAACTTTTCACATAATTGTATACCATATTACTCTTGATGGATATGTGGTTGCGGATAGTGTTGCAGTTCCAGTGGAAAATTTGAATCGTATTAATGTAATATAATATTCAATAATACTACATCTAATACATCTACATTGAATATTTTATAATGATCACATATTATTGCAGGTTCATCTGGAGCTGAACTTCCAGAAGGATAAATCTGGCAAAACAGTGGAAGTAATAGCAGTGTTAGAACCAGGACTCTTTTATGGCACAATGGTTGAAGACTCTGATACATTCTGTCATAAATGTGGTGGCGATATAACTAAGGCATATGTAAGTATAGAGCACATAAAATTGCAGTTAGGGTACTGCATTGCAATATGATGTACACATTCTTCTAACATTACAGGTCATGGATAATATGCATAGTTTTGATGCAGCATGGGACGAAATGAACAAACTAAAGTGGCTACCTCGGGATAGAGAACCAGATAAGGTTGTTGTTGTTGAAACTGCAAACAGGGCAATTGATAGTTTGGAAACTCTGCAGAGATTACAACTTATGGTTATCACTGATGCACGCTTCTCAGATTTAACAAGTAAAATGCAACATGAATCTATGTGGTATTGGTAATTTGGTGATTAAAATACATTATTTCCAAATAATTACAGACGCATGTAATCATACATTGGGTTTGTTGTCTTGCAAGACAAGCCCCCGATGTTACCATGAAACCCAACAATGCAATGGTATAGATGATTGTGGCAATGGATTCGATGAGATCGGATGTAAGTAACATTTTTTTATGCTTACATATGAAGACAAATACCTACTGCATTAATTTTATGGATATTTATTGGCTGTTATAGGTCCAACGCCATACACACAAGCGAGCGAAAAGTTACGAGTATTTAGAGTTCACCGCAGGAGCAGAAATGAGCAATATTATGACACCACAGAAGGAGATTGGGCCTGGCTGGAATTCAATACTGACGATGATGATTTCATAATGGCTGAAATCCCCAACAGACCATCATTTTGGACAGTGTCATCCTTTGCGGTACACCCCAGGTTGGGCCTTGGGATATTAGACGAAGCTATAACGGTATGGTATAGAATGACTGCCTAATAATGTTGTCTATTTCTATACAGAATTTGTATTCTCAATCTTTGAAATGCATCATTTCAGATTCAAGGGACTCGGCCATTTTATATGTGCGCAGAAATGCCAACGTTTTGTAGAAGAGGGGAGCAAGTTGGCATCCGAGTAGATGTTTTCAGCCTTCTAAAAGTTGGCTTGTTTGTTACGGTGGTGCTACCAGATTCGGAAGACTATAAATTTGTCCATGTGGAAAAGGATGGCTTTGTGCATTCTTATAATGCGCGTGTTTCTTCTGGTGAACATCAACATTATATCTGGGTATGTGCACCATGGCTGATCTTGGCAATCATTCTTATTTATAGCTTTAATTGTAGATTTAAGCTATAAATGTTGCATTTCTAGATGGAACCATTGCAACAAAGGACAGTTTACCTACCAATACTACCTACCAAGGTCGGTGAAATTGAAGTTACGGTGGAAGCCTGGTCCAATATTGAAAAAGATTCTACAACGTTCACTTTAAAAGTCTTGGTAATTAGAAAAATTAGTAAATTTAAATGATAAATATTGGTATTCCAACTTTTTGAGTTGTAAAAATGTTCTTTACATTTAAAATTAATTTTAGCCAGATGGAGCAAGTCAAGGATTGCATACATCGTTGCTACTGGACTTGAAAAATCAGCCCACTGTAATTCGATACCTAAATATAAATGTCACTGAAACTCCAATTGTTCCATATGATCGTTGGAGACGTTATATTTTTGATTCGCCAAGGGCTGAAGTCAGCATAGTGGGTTAGTTATCACTTAATATTAATTATCCAGCAATTTGTTAAGGTTCTATTTGTATATAAACTGTTGCCAAATATTTCAGGTGATGTTTTTGGACCTGCATTTCCCACAATGCCTGTCACAACTGAAAGTTTGCTTCTGAAACCTGATCGTTCAGCCGAAGCAATGGCATTTAACTTTGGCGCAAATTTATGGACACTCAAATATCTTCGTTTGACGAATCAGCTGTCCAAACAAGTTATGAGGGAAGCTTTCAAACATATGAGATTTTATTATGCAACTATTATGTCATTTCGAAACCATGATGGATCTTTTTCTATGTGGACCGGAATGGAACCAAGTGTTTGGTATGTATGCCATATGTGCCCTTTGTTCGATTTCATCAAGAAAGTGTTAACTACCCTATAGGTCAGTTTATAAATTCCAATTAATGATTATAATATTAACAGGCTAACCGCAAATGTTGCCAAGCTGCTACAGCATGGCAGATTTCCAGATTGGGAAAACGAATTTTTCATCGACACCAGGGTATTAGATGGAGCCATCACCTGGTTAATAAAGCATCAAACTCCGGAGGGAGCTTTTGTAGAAACTTCATCTCTTCCATTAAATTCTCGCATGGACCTAAAGGTAAGATAATACATTTTTCAAAGTTCACAGCAAACTTTATAGTCGTTAAGAATATGCCCGAGTTAAGATTTTATTGTGTCTTGAAAGGAAGTTGATGTCTTTTTATGGTTGTTTGCAAAGGTAGTTGTTGTTTAAAATTGATTTTATTATGTTGGGTTGGGTTTTTATTATTAATCGTTAATTGCGTTTAATGGTTTCTGGGAAACAAGTTTGTTGATGTTTTGGGAAATTTCCTTCCTAGAATATGTTTTGCTGCTTATTGCATAATCTCTGTTCCTAGAAATGCAGTTGTTGCGTAATATACTTGCTCATTGAGTGGTTAATTGTTGATTGCATAATCCGTTGATTGCTAATTTATATGTACAACTCTGGCCAAAAGTATTGTCTCATTTTGCTATCCTGCAGCATGCATAGGCGACAATACTTTTGGCCACAATTGTACATTATATGTGGAATACATGATATATGGTTACAATACTTTTGTTGCTATATGCGCATCACTATTTTTTATTTTCTTCAATTCTCAACTTTGAACTGTTGTAATTGCTACTAGCATGTCTAACAATAGTGCAGTAGTTTTAGTTAATTGAAAATTTTAAATGGTGCATATGGTACAATGTGATTGAATTTAAATCTTCAGATGACAGGACGACACGATGCAAGACGCCGTTTTGACAACATTCCTCTGACAGCATTCGTTTTGGTTACTTTGTGTGAAGTTATCGATTTGGAAGGTGAAGTTCGTGTAAAGGCATCGTCTGCTAAAACCAGAGCTACACGTTATTTGGAAAAGCGTTTGCATATTGTAAACGACCCCTTTGACTTGGCCCTTGTCACCTATGCACTCACACTAGCTGGCAGCGTTGAACAGGATGCTGCATTTATAAAATTAGATGCCATTAAATATGAACAAGGTAGGTTAGACTTACAACATCCTTGCATATATAGTTTAGCTGTATAAAGTAAATGGTAATTCTAAACTTGATTTGAATATATTGCAGAAGGGAAAGTTTACTGGGCTGAGGAAATATTACCTCTAACAGAGTTTGTGTTTGAAAACCAACGGCCATATGTGCAACCTCGTTTACCATTTAGAAACGATGCTCTAAATGTTGAAGCAACTGCATATGGATTACTGGTGTACATTGCCAAAGAAGGAATTGCACAGATCCAAGAGAACATTGTCAGGTGGCTGAATACAATGAGAACAACACATGGTGGTTTCATTTCTACACAAGTAAGATTATTATTTTGTTATTTACAAAGACCAATCCCTTCATTTGTGAGCTGGATCTATTCTTTTTTTCATTAATAGGACACAATAGTTGCAATGCAAGCTTTGGCAGATTATTCGTTCAGAGCACGGTTACGAGATGTTACGGACATGAGAGTTAGAGTTCAGTTCTCTGCAACGGGTGATTTCGAGGAAACTGTGGAAGTTCGTGAAGACAACCTGTCTGAAATGCATGTTATTCAGGTATGTAGACAAAGGCAATCATCACTGTTAGAAATATTCTATTATTACACTACCCGATTTTTAAATAGTCTCATTTGGTTATAAGAGTCTTCAGTATTCTAATGATTTTCTACTTGACATATGAAGGTACCAGAAGGAAGAGTATGGGGCCATGCTGATGTTTTAGCTACTGGTTCTGGCTTAGCACTTTTACAAATGGACCTCACATACAGTATAGATCAAAAGCAACTGTTCATTCTACCAGCGCAAAGATCATTTGATTTAAGGGTGAATGCGAGATATTATGGCAGAAACTCTTCTTTTATTGAAATAAATGCTTGTCAAAGGTTAGTATATGAGCACTGTGCATTTCATGATTGGATAGATTTAGCTATATTATAGTGATAACTGTTAAATGGTACAGGTGGATACTCCAGAACGAATCTGAAAGTAGTGGAGTTGCTGTATTTGAAATGGATGTGCCATCAGGTTATTCTCAGTATAAACCAATACTTTACAAGTTAGTGCAGAGCAGAACAGTGCCCAATCTGAGGAGGATGTACTTGACAGATGAAAAAGTGTATGCATTTTTTGATCATGTAAGTGCAAGTTTATAATCACATTTATGTAGTAATTAATTACATTTTCACTGGAAAATGTTTATTGCCAAAAAACACACACAAGTGTACATAACATATGTAGTCTATTTTGGTTTGTTTTAACGTACTACATTTGTTTGCTTTTATTCTATATTTATATAAACATTTGACAACATCAATTCTGTAACATACCGAGTCTTAATCACCTATGTCTTATTGTTCCTTTTTATTTCAGCTGGACTACAGTTACACATGTATCAATTTTACACTCGAACGATGGTTTCCAGTCGCCAACATGTCGCAGTACTTAAAGGCTAAAGTATATGACTACTATGCTCCTGGTAAGTAGAATTTCTATTGTTCAGTGTGCCCCAGCAGAATACATTCGGAAATATAATGCATTATTGTTTGCATTTTCAGAGAAATTCAATGAAACGCTTTTTCACGCGTACAATTTATACGTGTTAGATATTTGTACAGTTTGTGGCAGTTATCAGTGCCCATTTTGCTATTTCTACTCGGCTTCCATTTTTATTAGATCAAACACGTTACTCGTCATTTTATTACTTATTGCTGGCAGATTAAGCTCAATTTGTTCACTGTGAAAGATTTGTTATTGATCAGTTGTTTCTAGTTTCCCAAATGGTGCCGTAGCTTAGTTTGTTGCAGCCTTGTGGCGAAACTACTGTAGGGTGTTACCATGCATTTTACTACTTTTACAATAAAATTGAAGTTTTTTTATATAATTCTATTTTCGATAGTCAAGGATATAAAATAACCTCAGAAACAACATATTATTCAATTGATTATTATGCTATTCCAGAAATCTGACAATATCATCCCCAAAGTATACATTGTTTTTCATGCAGCATATTAATCCAAAATTGTACAGTACTATAAATGTTTAATATGATCAGGAAATATATCTTCCAGCTGTGAAGGTGGTGGCACTTTTAAATGGCTTATAGTAACTTCTCGTGATATATCTACTCCAAGAGGGCATCTATGAAATTGAAATTACATTAACAAATTACAAGTTTAACATTTAGAAAGACTATATACAATATACTGACTTTCCTTCAAACTGTACAGCATCCAAATCCTGAGCAACTCCAACGCCTGCCCGCAATTTTTCAATCCCATTCCTGAAAAAAAGTGAATAATAGGACAATTGTTTCTTTTAATATTATACAATATTTAACAGCAACTGAAGTACTAACCAGGCAATCATTATTCCATTATCAGTGCAAAGAACTGGGGGTGGACAATGAAACCTATACTCATTTTTCTCACAAAGCCATTTAAGAGCAGCGCGAACGTAGCCATTACAAGCCACTCCCCCAGAAACGACCTAAAATTGTGTGTAAAAACTCATTATTTATTAACCTATCCATGTGATTAAAATTTGTAACAAAATTTAATACCAAGCACTGATTACTTGTTGGAATCAACTGACTATATTTGCAGAACACCATTGCTCGTAAAACTCTCTTGACAAAATGTCCCGTGACAGCGTGTTGAAAACTTGCACAAAAATCATTCAGACTTGGTATCAGTCCATCAGGCTCCACTTCTAATTTATAAAATATAAGCAATTATATAGAGACATTAATGTCGATCGATTTAATATAAAAATATACCATGTTGTTTTTCTTCATCTTGAATCATTTGTTCAGCTGCTGCTTTAAGGCCAGAAAATGAGAAATTGCAGTCTCGATACTTTTGCAAAGGTATAGCAAATGAAAACTTTTTATGGTCGCCTTTCCTTGCAAGAATTTCAATTACTTGTCCTCCATTCATTTTAGAAAATTGGGATATATCCTTTAATTTTAGACGTCTTGCTACCTGTTGTATATTATCACGTAATCATTAACAGAACTTTGTTAAAGCACAGTTAGTTATCCTTACAAGACGTTTCTCACTTTATCAAAAGCCTCTCCAGGAGCATCATCCATCGAATTACCAAGAGTTAAAAAGTCTTCCACACCACGAGCAACCGTAAGGATGCAATGACCACCCGATATTAGAAGCACAAGGAACGGGAATTCCACCCTGAGCGAATTAATAACATGGTATCAATGTTTATTTACATTATAATGCACATTTTAAAGTTTGCCTTACTTCTCTACCATTCTGATCGTTAAAGCATGAGCTTCCATATGATGAATGGGTATAAATGGTTTGCCTGATATTTTTGACAGATGTTTGCCATATTTCAAGCCAACTTCGAGTGACATTGGCAGTCCTGGTTTGACTGTTGTTGCAATGGCATCCAAATCCTATTGAAGATTTCACCATACTGCTTTACAATCAAGGTATGTAATTCATATATTTTATTTACACCTATATTTACGTACATTTAGAGCGCAGCCAGCATTTAATAATGCAGTGTTTACTACATTTTCAATGTTCTTCTCGTGCAAAATTTTCGCCATTGGCGGAATAATCCCACCGTTTCTAAAAACAAGTTCACATACTTTATATAAATCTCAATTGTCCAGTATTACATCATGAATAATACATAACTATTCCATGAACATGGAGGATGCTAGCATTGCTACTTGCATTGCATGCTATATTTATTACAACGAAAAATGTAGATAAATATGTTGGCCGTTCGGGAAGTATTAGCCGGTATTTATTTAAAAATACAAAGCTGTTGTAATGCCAAATGTTAATTAACAAAACGCTTAACATGAATGTTACACTGTTTTTAAAAATATTATTGTATTTTTGAAAGTGTTTCTTGGCCCTATGAAAAATTACTGCAGTTGCAAAGGTCGATCCTTTCATGTTGCCTCCAGTGTATTTGACCTCTTTTGAACCATTTGAAATGTCAAACTTTTGTCAAATGGTATGTAGGTCACTTAACAGACAACAGTAATTCACAAAATGCAGACATTACTGGCAATTAATGCTAATAAAACCAATATCATGACGGCACCTGCGACACCATCTTTTATGGACGTTATTTTTCCTAGTGCCAGGAAACAATTTCACATGCTTGGTAATAATTTTAAACAATACTTAAATATGCATTTTAAACGTATTCAATATTAACAATTTACTTTATAGCTGCTTTGCATTTTAAAATAAAGAACGGCTAAAACTTTATGAATGTCCCTACGGATCATCGTTTCTAAAGTAAACAAACCGAATGTGAAATTCTTGCTGCGAACAAAGTTTATCGCCAAGAATCTTGCCACATTCATCCACAATTGCTGCACCAGTATCATCACAACTGGTTTCTATTCCAAGTACTTTGCGAGCAAAATGCAGATTTGAAGTTGAAAAACGCGCTATGTTCGCCGCAAGGCAAATACTTGCACGCTGTCGATTCATATTTACGATGCGATAAATTACATTTGTAGCCATATGCTTGCGCAAGGAACAACTTATTACAGTGGAATTCTTATAACATTATTCAATAAACATTTCTAAGCAAATAAATTGATATTCTATGTCGTGTTTACAACACCGCACTTGCATCATTTCAACAGCGCAGCAACATCAATTTGCAACCAGTTGCAACACTAGCGTCTGCAATCTGCCCTCAACCCTGCACCGGTACCGACCGGTACGTTCTAGTGCGCATGCTCGAGCGTA
>JAQFZQ010003733.1:0-10054 GCA_034696005.1 Glomeris marginata | reverse complement strand
TTAGAATATTTACAGACGTTTAATAACGAAACCCACTTTCACTGTTAATTCCCGCCTACAAGATCCGTCCTGCACACGATGCTCTACCTTAATGCACTAATCGATTTTTTTCCACTCCATATTGAGGGGATATTTTGTTGCCAAGTCGTGTTTCTCCAGCAACTAATCTTTTGTGCAAACAAATAATTTTAGGTTTTTTGTTTCGCAAACTGTTTTTCGAGGGCCTAAAGTTCCTTTTTTAAAGGCTGACCCAATAATGCGAATACCTACTCCTCCTCTCCACTTATAACCATAACATACTATTACGGACTGTGAATATTTGATCTTAGAAGAAACAAACAAAGTTGTAGAACGAAGGCTTCGGTAGACACACAGCGCCACCTTGCAGCGTTCGGTGGAGGAATAATTTAAAATGTGTATCCTTCATTCTAACTTTAGGGATAACTTTTGGAATAAAGTTTTAAAGGTGAACTGACAGGGCGGTAAAAGTAGACTATGACCAACCCTGCCATTGGGTAAATTGGGACTAGGTGATAATTAACGCTAAAGAAACAGGGATCCGAAAAAGGATCCGATACATCCGAAAAAGGATGTCCATGATTGGCCAGAAAGGGTACAGTTCAGAGTCCATGTCAGTTCACCTTTAAGGTAATTTTTGGGATAACTCTTGGGATAATATTCTGTTTTCCAACATTTCAGGAGTCCCGGTCATCTTTCGCTTCCTAAAGGTTTTGCAGCGTAGTTATGCCAATATATTGCCAGATTTTTTTCCCTCCCCCAAATTTGTTATTGGCGGATGGGAAAAGGTGAAACGTGCCGTTGCATATAAACGAGTGTATATACGAGAGGGCATGGCTCATTAACACTGGCCAACTGTAATTACCGGCTTCGTAGCCTGTCTTTAATTTCATCCTCCTCCGCTCACTTTTTAACACCTCTTTCCACAACACCCCAAGATGGATCTGCACCATGCAAAAGGCACACAAATCAACGCAGCGCCACACCTCGGGTGTCTCGGCCAAACCTTTCATTAGGCCCGGACCTGTCCGCTGCGACCGCTTGCGGCCCGATCGACAAATCAAATCGATGATTCCCTCCCCCATATTTGCCCAAATTTCAACATGGAGTCAGCACCAGGAGGAGGAGGAGGAGATGGAAATGCTGGCAGGGCCAAGGGAACAGAATCTTAAATCAAAGGTGTGGGGGCAGGACCCCGGACCCCAGGTATACCCGGTCGCAAACAAACTTCTCGCCCGCCCTAACCTATAAATCCCTAGCCTGAAAAACCTGGAAATTTATCGATGACTGGTGTTTGAGTTTTACGGCATTTGCGCTGTGTGTTTAACACACCGACTCCGTTCGGGTCTCCGCCTCCTTCGATGAGACGTGGCAACTCTTAACGCCGAACCTGACCGGTCGGTTCCACGCTCCGAATTCACACCCTCAGCATCTGCACACAGGAGATTTACTGTATAACCACACCTTCCCAAATTAAATCTCCATGTAGGAACATTAACGAGAGGAAGATTTGGCTATATGCTAACGACATTCAAACATGCCGCCATTCAGAAACTTGATCAAGAAACTTTCCCATTCTGGACCTGGCTTAAAGGTGAACTGACAAAGTTTTGTAACATACCCTGGAAAGTGTGTAATTCTATAGAATTGATACCAATAAAACGATTGGTGCAAACCAAAACTTTTTTACGAAAATTGTTAAAAAAAGTTACGAGTGGTTAAAGAGATATGGAATTAAATAATTAATATATGTGGCAATAATGTTTCAAATGGCCTCAAATTTCCACACAGTGTTCCTAAATTAGTGGCAATCAAATGCTGTTTTTTTTTTCAGGGTATGTTGCAAACCCTTGTCAGTTCACCTTTAAGGCAATCTCGTCTGCGGGAAGTCTCATTCTGCCACCAGAGGGCGCTAACTCACAGTTTCAATTCTCCATTTGGCTTAATTTCGCCAGAATGCTTGTCTGTTACCATTGAAATGGAGTTTCTGGGGTATTGTCGCGGCACGTGACTATCGACTATAGTGACTAGCACAACAAGGTAACAATCGGTTTGACGGTGATGATGACGTCGCAGATCTACTGTTGCAACGCAATTCAAAACTGGGAATTGAGAATGGGGCTTCAGCAGGTTACCATTGAATGGAACCCAAAAGCCACTTGTCTACGGGGCGTCCTCCGGTGGGCTTTTGCGGCTTTGCAAAATTAATTTCGCCCACTCCGCTAACTCTTTCTTCGACCAGTATCACGTGGTCAGGGAGGTGATGCACGGCGGCCATTTTGAAGCCAAACAATTAGCGCTCGATTGAAATTTCTTTGACAGGGACCCCGTAGAGAGTTTTCCTTCTCGAATCGCCTAATTGTTGGGCGTTTTTGAGGGCGCCGTTGCCCCAGCGCCCCCTGCTGGCAACATTACAATAAGCCACAACACGCTTTTCGAGAACGCACCCCGGGCAATGTGCCTCTATTCATTTACCTATTACGTTTGCCTTTTGTATACTGCGAACCTATTTACCAAGCCACTGAACGTGGAAACTCTAAACATTGCCCCAGTTAGGTGTTCCATGTCTCGGTCTGCGAACACAACTCTGATTTTGTAAGGGCTATGTACCCCGAAAAACTTATCGTATATTATCGTATACGCGGAGAAAAACCGCGAAGAAAGCAAGCGTTGCGACAAAATCTCTTCGGAAACTTGTAAAAACAAAGTTATTAGCACTAAAAAGTTTCATAGTTTGCCTTATAGAAGGTTATACCTAGCAAATGGGGAACCTCCTAACTTAATTACCCCAACGAACACTACGCGCTAATAACTTTTTACTAAACTACGCAAAGAAATATCAGGTGGAAATTAGTAGTATTAGCTCTTAAAATCTTTACTTGTTCATTCTTCGTATAGGTTAAAGTTAAGTTTACGATATAGGAGGTTGCAATATTGGACAAACCTCCTAAATGAATTACCCCACTCAACTATACGTGTTAATAGTACTGTAGAACTACTTTATTTCGTACACGATTTATTTTCGTATTTTTCGTACTATTATGGGAAGTATGAATTTAATTAAACTGTACTAAAATTTAGTGCCAATAACTATTTTTTTTACTAATTTCCACAGAGATTTTGTCGCAACACTTGCTCGGTGTACGTTAAAGGTGAACTGACATTGCGGGAAATGTGGACCATGACCAACCCTGCCATTTGGTAAATTTGGACTACCCGCCAATTAGTCTGTCCAATTCTGTCAATGATTGGCCAAAAACATCAATCGCGGCATTGACCAAAGTCCACTTTTCCCGCCCTGTCAGTTCACCTTTAAGTTTTTCAGGGTATAGGTATGTACCTTACAAGACCATGTCAGTTCACCTTTAAGTAGTTACGTTTTTAATGTATTTCCCATTGTAACGCAGGGAAATTTCGGTTTGAAAATCATTCATCGCGAGCAACTTAATTGCGTGGATATAGTTAAAAGTTTTTGGTTGCTGGCTCTCGGATAATCGAGGTTTAGGTTGTTGCGGGCGTGGGCCCAGGCAATTACTGCAGTGCCGCCGTTATGATCACCTGTCACTGTTCGTAATGAGGCTCTGATGGATGACTTTGGTGGTTAACGAGCCCACCACCACCAACTCCAACAACAACCTCAACCTGGAGCAAGAGAGCAAAAGCAAAAAGCCGCTACGGGCAAAGTGAATATCGATGTGTTCGCAGACTGATACAACAAAAAACACCTAGCCGTGTGGGCGTGGTTTCAAATCCACTAACCCCCTCCCCTCAACCTCCTTCCCCCACCACCTCTCACGCAATCTCATACTCCAAATGCTAATACTAGTATTATAATTCCCAAGCTCCTAACTTTTCTTTCGCACGCGGGGAAAGTTCTCGGACAGCGCTTGCCGCAGATATCTGACCCACCCTGTAGAATTTCCAGGTAAAGTACGTGTTACCCTGTTGGGTCTACCCTAACTTCAACTCCCTAAATGAAACCTGAATGTTCCTATTACGGTTAATATACAGCCAAACCTCGATAAGCCGCGTTACCAGCGGGAATTTGAATTTCGGATCGCTTTTTTAACATGTAAGTCTATGGAGATTGGACTTTTAAATTGGGACAACTTATCCAGGTGTGACTGTATTACTAATGTTAGAGTCAAACAAGCTATTACCTAATACGTATTTATTTCCTGAAATTTACAAACTTTCCGCTTGGAGTTTGGCGTCGCGAGGTGTTCGGATGAAATTTTTACGGTTTAACGATGTGAAATGTTAATAATTAAATGCTATATGTTAAACTAGGCCTACTTCATGAAGAGTTCGCTCTGCTCCGCGAGGATCTTTGCGGAGGACTTTGCGTCGAAGAACAGCGAAGTGATGTCCTCGATGTCCTCCTTGACGATGTTACGCCTGCCGTTTATCTTCGCCAGGATACTTGCAGGAGTCAACAGCTGAGCTGCATATCTGAACACAAATGCATCATCGCTTACCATTACTGAAAGTCCTTTGAAGATTACGTATAGTAACACTTTACGCGCAACACCTTCAACGCCGTGTTAACAAATTTCTTGGCACTGGGCACATAGTGTATCAAGCATATAATACAGTGTAACCTGTCTATGGTGAACATCTTATACCACAGACAGGTTTCACTGTATGAACTACACAATGCTTTGTTTTAATTAGACAGTCGGATTCGCAGCGGGATGTTGTCCGGTTCCGTTCGCGGTTCCGCGCGTTGCTTTCGAGCGGATAATGAAGTTCTAAAACATTAAATGTGTGTTCTAAATACCTTGAGACTGAGTTATTGATGTCTGAATGTAATGGTAAATTGTATCAGAATAAAAAACAAAGTTGTGTTCTCGATGTCTTGTTCGGAAAAGGTAAAGATACGGAGGTGGGCCGCGCGGCGCTGAAAAGCCGAAAAAGGAAGGACCCCTACCAACTAAAATGTTTGAACATGGAGATTTTTTAAGTCATCTTAGTCTCTATAAATCACATACTACGTATATAGACACACTAGTTTCTCTTTCTTATTCTTCTCGAAGCGCAATCCCGCTAAAACCGCAATCTTCGCTCTCGCCAAAGTTATGTTCGCGGCGTGTGTTTTACCCCCCTCTGTACTCGCAACATAGATAGATGAAGACTTTAAATCTCAAAAACCTATTTAAAACACTAATTTCAAACTTGTTTCTCAAACAAATGCATCCATTGTCTTGTAACGGCTAAGTCCTCTCAATGCAATTTTCAATTCCGCGCAAATATTTGGGGCAAAATCTCTGCATTGATGTCCTTAAATAAACTTTTATACTTATAAGAATATTAGAAATTATTTAATAAATCTATAACTGAAAGTACAAGGAAAATGGGTAAAAAAAACTTAAAAATGCACGCGCTACGAACAGCTCGATTCGAATCGATAACAAAATTATGGAAAACTGTGGTAATTTAGTTATTAAAGTTTCAGTTATCAAAATTTGACTGTACACCTGCTTAATAGATACAGTGAACCTCGCTTATAATCAACTCTGATATTGGCAAACATAGTATGTCTGCAAACTCCAAGGTCCCGCGATCAGAATAGGATTTTCAATACAAATTACTTCGCTTTCAGTAAACTTTTATAAATGAAACCTCTGTTACTATCAACTGATTTCCCCTTTAAACCTGTTCTTGGACTTCTCATATTGTCAACTGAAGGGTCAATACTGACAAATACACTAGACATTGACTTAAAGGTTTAAATGTGGAACAGTTTGGATCCTCATCATTCAACAAATTAAAGGTGAACTGAGTGGGCGGTAAAAGAGGACTATGACCAACCCTGCCATTGGGTAAATTGGGACCACTTGCCAATTAGTCTGTCCATGATTGGCCAGAAAGGGTAAAGTTCAGAGTTCACTTACCGTCCTGTCAGTTCACCTTTAAGTTATACCGATTTCTTAACAAAATTAACATTGCCATTTATGTAAAGGGTATTTGTATACCCTTATTATTGTTATCTCTTATATAAGAAACTTCGGCTATAAGAAACCAAAACCCCCTTCTACTAATACAGTTAATTCAAGATCTAAGAAAGCTATCTTCACGCGAACTGCAGTTACGCGGTTACGCACGTATCGCGCAAACCATTTAATAAATTTTAAATTATAAGAAATCCCATAATAATTTAGTATTATAATTAAGTGTACTAACCTTAGGGTTGATTTAATGCCTACTTCTCCCAACTGCATCAGCGCATCATCCTGCACCTGAATCGATTCGGTCTGCGCCCTTATCCGCAATATCTGGAAACACAAAAACCGATGGAAAATATATAAAATATGACATTGTAACCATGAACAGGTTAAATAATGAAGATATCATTGTTTTAAATACAGTGTGTGACTTAACTACAGGAAAAATGTCCCTGGAAAAAAATTGCTGAAATCTCATTAAAAGTCTGTGCGAATTTACGAGCAACCCCCAGTAGTTTTTCCCAACTTGTTCTTTGCTTTTTCCCATAACATTACTGGGGTGTGTTGTTTTAAACCCTGAACTTGCTTAAAACCACACCCTAAAGTGTGTTTTTTTAAGCCTTGCATGTAAGAAACAGACCTATAAGAAGAAAAAAATGAGGGAAAAATTCCAAGAAAGTGGTTTCTGTCCCAGGACAACAAGATAGGTAACATTTCCCAGTGACTTTGCTTTACATCTCACTACTCCCTCTGATGTAAGAGGTGTTTTTCTAACTTTACTTCATACTGATTTATAGTGAAACATTTTCATTCATGAGTCTTATTACTATACGAACGGAAACCGGTGAAAAGCGAAAAACCCGACTGAGTTTCTGATTTATTTACGACTTGGTCCCCTGTGAAGTAACAAATATTATTTGTGGAATCAGGAAGCTAAAGTAACTAAGTCTTTGGGAAAAAGCACAGAAAGAACTCATTACACAACGCAGACACACAAACAGTAAAAAGGGATTTTTCAAACAGAGACATAGAAACCTTTAAAAAAAATTAAAATTAACTAAACAAAAAATCCTGCAATTCGTTTTCCACCAATTACATTTCCTCATTTGCTGCTTGTCACTTCCCAGCATTGTTTTACTTAATTAAGAAACTAAGGGACAAGAAAAACAAATTTTATTAACACCGAAAGTTCAATTTTCCCCGTTTCACCCTGTAGAAAAATAATGGGATAATTTTCATTGTCATTACAAATGATCTATCAAAATATAATAACTATTATAATACACACAGAAAAAGATAAAAGGGGCATTTATATAGTTAAACACAGGAAAGCAATTATAACTACATTTAACAGTAATAAAACATTATTAAAAAACTTCCCCCTTAAAATATTGTATTTTTTGTAACTATAATTTTGCAATTATTTTTTTTCAATGTATTTATTTTTTTTTAATCTTTCCCTAAACGTTTATTAAAATGATAACTCATTAATCAATATTTAACATTGCTAATTATAAGAAAATTAACATTTATTATCGTAATTTGCGGGAAATTAGAGGTATATTTATTTTTTAAACATATTTTTAATTATTATAAAGATTGATATATTTATTTTTTTTTAAAGATGCTAACAAAATTGCGTAAATTTAAAATTTTAAAATAAGAAACTAAACTATAGCGCGTCTCAACTCAAGATTGCACATTCCAGTGATTGCCAATAATTTATTTCACATAATATTTAGGTATAATTTTGAAAACATTAATATCAATTAACTTTATTAAGTATTTTCCATCAAATTTGTATTAATGGAATGTTTTTTGGTGTAAGGATTTACTCCATAAAGCAAGAAAACAAGATGGGATTACTGCAACCTTGAGTTGAGACGCACTATACATTATTCCCAAAATCTTCATTTTAAAATACATTATTATTTGCCATTTCATTAACACGATAGCATATTATTTCAGATAATTAAAATGGTAACAATTTACAAATTTAATTAAGATAAAATAGTTTAAAATTTAATTAAAAATATTATTAATTTAATTTAAATGGTCATATTTCTAATATGGTCAAAATGATAGCAATTAAAAAGATCTAATAAATAATATAACTTCAAAGTTAATTAAAATAACACTATAAAAGTAACATTAAATTACAATGCTATCAAATACTACTGTTATTACTTTTTAAACTAGTACAAAATATACATGTTTATAATTACATTTAAATTACTACATCAATATAACAATAATTTTACTCATGAATTTAGAATCTTCTACTTGTAGTAAGTTTCTCCTAATGTAATATCTCGTCACTTAACTATGAAATCGGCCATTACAAGAGAATCTAATGACACGACAAGCTTGTTTCGGCCTAACGGCCTTATCAGGTGTCATGAACTTTTTAATCACACAATGAGTTTGTATTCAGAATTATTATGGATTTGAACTCGCTAGAAACAAAAATGTTTAAATGACACTGTAATCAAATATTTTAAAACTGATGAAACAAAACAATAATAATTTATATATAACAATAAATACACAAAGAATGATTATTCCAACCGCAATGTAGTTATATGTTGATTAAATGATGATAGTGAAAAATAATGATGCGGGTAAAAATATAGGAAACAATTAATCACTGTACGTGTATAACAATGTATAGCAATGTATAACAATAGCAAGATAAATATTGCTTATTAAAAATGCTGTCTTCTTGACAACAGACCGAATTTTTTGCAGTCAGCGCATCAAAAAAATGGCTGGAAATGTGGATTTATGGGATAGGATTTATCAAGTGTCAGGTTTTGGACTCGTCATGATAGCAAATTGACGTCATGCTTGTCCACAGAGACTATACATCTTCAACATTGTGTCCTTTCCTTGTCTTTCTTTCGCTTCCTAATGAGCAACAGAAAAACCAAGATGGCCGCCGTTTCTTTTTTCATTTCCCAATATTTTTAAAAATTGGCCCACATCAACCCCCCAGCAGAGAGAATAACAGACAAGACTTTCACTTCCCTGTATCAATATGAATGCCCACACAAGAGTAAACATGACCAAAATTCGTGACACCAAAAACCAAAAAATTACTAAAAAAAAAATATTCAGACTTTCTTTGTGTATATCAAATGACAAATGGTGGACATGAAGAAAACGGAAAGAAAAGCACCCATAAGGATGTTTTTACTAAGTTTATATACACTGCACTTGCATGGTGTTTGTTTGTTATTATTATTTACCTGGACCATCTCTTCCTGGGAATATGGTAAGGTCCTGATGATCATCAAACGGTCCAAAAGGTCCAAGGGAATTCCATGAGGTGATGCGACATCTTCAGTTCCCCTATTTATTAGAAAAAGAAAACATATTTAAAATCAGTGTGATTCACTTTAAAACACTTATTTACAATTTATAGAAATTTTAACTAAGAAAGTACATCAATGTAACTAAACAATAGTTGAAATAGGCCTATTAATTAATAGTTATGGTAATAGATGATTTTATAAAGCTTATTAACAATTTAATACTGAAATAAGGAAATCAGCAGTTATAACACCTGCAACATAGTTAAGAAATTAATTAGGAAATAGATAAACCAGTTAAAAAGTTAATTAGAAAATAAATCCATTAGTTAAGAAATTCATCAAAAATGAAATTAATTATAAAATAAATAAGTTATAAAATTAATTATAAAATAAATAAGTTATAAAATTAATTATAAAATAAATTAAACAATTAAGAAATTATTTATAAAATAAATAAAACAGATAAGTTAAATAGAAAATAAATAAACTAGTTAAGAAATTAATCAGGAAATAGATAAACCAGTTAAGTTAATTACGAAATAAATACACCAGTAAATAAAATAATCAAAAATTAAATTAATCAGTTAAAAAGAAATTAAGAAATTAGAAAATAAATGAATCAGAAAATAAACAAATCAGCTAATAAATGAATAACATAAGGCCAAACGAAAAAAATTGTTTGGTTACAGTAACATGAGGAAAAAAAATTGGGTCGGTAGGTCGCAACGATTTTTTTTAATAATTATTTTTAATATTGCCACTCAAATGGAAATAGTA
>JAQFZQ010003732.1:0-10054 GCA_034696005.1 Glomeris marginata | reverse complement strand
CCTATACAAACTTTCTATAGTTTGTTTTTGCGCACAACATATAAAAAAATTTCGTTTGGGTAAACTGTCCCTTTAAGTATGATCATAGTAGTGTATTGCAGGGAAAAGTTTCGAGGGATCTGTCTTGCTGGAAAACCAACTCAACAAGGGTTGAAATGACAATTTTAAACAAGTCAACACAACAATACTGTATTGTTTAGCATAAAACGAGTCAGCACTGATATTCTGATGGATAGAAGGGAGGAGCAGTAAAATTTCGGCACTTTCATTTTGAAATAAGCTTGTGGCAGCTGAAATTTGATGTCTTGTCAAACGGGCTCAACATTTTCACAATAATTGATTAATGGTGCCACGTGCGAAACGGCATTTCTGTCCTCCTTATTTAAATTTTGTAGATAAGGTACTATTTTTCATAGATTGTGTACATATAGGAATTTTGAATGAAAGAATTTCAAGTACATATGATTTAAAATGCCTTAAATGTCTCATGTCTGACGTCTTCACTCTACACGTTTCATTTTTATACGTGCCATAAAAGAAAAGATAATCCTAAAAGAGAACATATGGGATTTTTTTTTAATATTAAGGGTGTAAAGACATTGTAAAATGCATAATGGGGAAGGGGCGTGACGGAAAAGTGGTTTTGTCGAAAGAGAAAGTTTTATATTGTACAGAGTATAGACATTGAGAAAGGAGTACCAGAGGGTACCTACCTACGTCGATAAGGTTATCTCTAAACTCATTTGGGGCGGTTACAAGTTCAGCAAAATACTAGGCTTAAAAATGAATAATTTTTTCCCTGTTTGTGGCTGGGAAATTCGTGATCGCCATCGGACTGCAAACCTCTAAAAAGCCAGCGATAACAATGAACTTCTGAGGAAGTTTATTGCAACCTTGCTGAGCCTTTCCCTACTTTCCCTTCTCACATTGTTCCATTATATAAGTTAGTAGTGTAAGTATTTCAATAAAACAGGGTAAAATGGAGTTTGAGCTCAGCTGGAGTTTGGCAACAGACTTTTGGACCACCCTGTACATAATGAGATGGCCACCGTGCTTTTGCAGATCTTGGATCAGATTCACGATTAAGATGTTGTTCAAGAGTCTGTTTCGTAACAGGTTTTTATTACCTATTGTATATAATACCTGTACTTACTTTTACGCAATTCCTACATTTCAATCAACTTATATTGCACACTGACTATACCTATAAATTCGCTGTTTTTATACACCAAGGAAGTATTGACAGTGAAAAACCTGTCAAGTTGACCACCCTTACATTTTGACCATCTGACATAGTTGACAGCTTTTCATGGAATCGAAAAGTCCCATAGGTTTTACATAGGGGTGACCCTCTGTAAAAATATCGTGTAACTTCAATATTGACCATATTTTATAGTACGTAGTACGCCGACATACCTTTATAATGTGTTTAAACCTGATAAGTTGACCACTGTATACGCAGTACTACGGTCTAACGTCTTTTAAAGTTAATGTTTAAAGATTTAATACTGTTACTGGATAGGAATTATAGTATATGCTGTTAATGATGAAGGCGTGGCAATAAATTACTAAATGATAGGCTGATAGATGTAAATTAAAGTTTTTCGTTTTTGCGGTCTCACCCCATTTCGTAAGGTAACAATAAGAATAAAGTGCATGATTAGCCAGGGTCGCCCCCATTCAAATTTCAGAAATACTATCAATTGTTCTCCGCACAATATTTCAGAAGAATGCTCCAAAGAGGGCGTTTTCATTTTATATACGTTTAAAGATTGCGGGGAGACAAAAAACGATTTCATATCTGGCCGAGGAAAAAGTACATTCTTTGCTCCTATTTGTGAAATGTACCTGCAGGCAAAGGAAAGGCAGAATTTCATTTCATATTCTATGAACAAGTTATATAGGATGGTGCAGCCATGAAAAACATAACAATAACTTAGAAACTGCTTTAACTTTCTTTGCATGCTTCAACTGAAAAATGAACGAAGCCGAAAGATGGCGAACGTGACGTCACCACGACCTCCTTCCTCCAAATCTCATTTCTGAACTTGCAAAAATTCATCCCATGTATCAACTTGCAATGCATTTTCCCTTACAATATTAAACTTTTCCGGACAACCAAATACAAATTGCTCATCAAATAATATTTACTGTATCAACGTACTTGAAAGTTTTGCAATAATGAGAAAAACAATTAAACATAATACATTTCAGTATTTAGCAAATTGAAGCAAATGTACAAATTCATACTCTTCAAAGTCTGCAATTCCAATGTAAATTTTTTCAGCTAACTGATAAAATAACTTTTGAGGACCAGATATTCCCTGGATTGCTGGAGGAAGAAAGTAGTTCAGATCCGTAGCCCTACCATAAATTGCGAGCTCACATTTTTAGTGGGCCAGTGTGGCAATAGGAAAAATCCACAAACGAAAGTTACGGTGTGACGATGGGTTGAGAAAAACCAAATCCAACAGGTCGGATGGTGGCCTTTCGCGACCTGCGCAATCCGTCACCGCCAACCGAAACTGTAAACGTATAGCAAGAGCTGGCCAGCCAAGAGGTCAGCACGCATAGCTACCGTGCAAAATAAAATATTTCGTCGTGCGTGACGCTAAATCGGCCATCTTGACAAAAAGTTCATGCCTCAATTTGCATCCTTCCTTCACAAAAACTATCGATCCCAGCCAAGACTAGTTTGCCACATGGGATCGGCAAAAGTAGTGAAACGCTGTATAAGCCTTGACATACTATAGAGTTTGCGCAAATCACATACGGTCCATCCAGGCAAGGATACTACTAAAAGAGTAAAATTAAGGTGGTATTACAATGGTGCGCCTGCTGTATTATACAATGATACGCCATTCCACATATTGGCAGAGCTAAATTCAGGCACTGCTCCTGCGCCTACTGGAGCACCACCTGCGCGAAAGTTGAACCCAGTTGAACGCAAGGGAAAATTGGTAGTGTCAACTCCGACAGTTCTGCCAGCACTGCACTTTCCGCACCATTGTAATGCCACCTTAAGGCTAAGAAACTGCTGTCACGAGATTGTGGTTCACGGTTCCACAGAGATGTAGTTCCATAATGTGGGAAGGGAGAAATTATTCCGAAAGAATATACTCCCAATGCCGAGTCTGTTGACTTTTCTTCAACAAAAGGGCCGTTTCGACAATTTTAATCCTTTAACCAAGGATGCAGTATACTAGGTCAGGACTGGGCACTCTCTATCCCGAAGCATGGGTAGTAATGGCACATAGTATATGTGATTGGCTGGTGCCATAAAGTCCTGTGCGACGTCATTCGGCACATGTGTATCGCTTTCAATGGCGGTTGCGGAGCGGTTAAAAAGGTATGGTTACAACAAGGTCCAGATCGCGCAAGTGAGAGCGAGTATACATTCTTTGATTTAAGAATTGACATACGTTGACACTCTCTGGCCGGTCCTTTTGTGTCAGTGGACAAGACCATCCTGCAACTGTTGCGGTAGCAATACACAGCAATCGCACACAGGAAAGTTTTATGTGATACGGCTGCGAGGGTGGCAGATCATCGTTTGCCACAAATCTTCTCGTTACATAGCGCTTCGTCACACACAATCATCATTTTCAAGTTGACACACGCAAACCGACACATCTATGTTGTCAGAGGCACTCGCATCGTACAGTTCGACACGTACACTTGGACACATATTCACCACGTCATGTGCACTACTCATCACGCACCTATGTTTTA
Organism: Glomeris marginata; assembly: GCA_034696005.1. Lineage (NCBI taxonomy): Eukaryota > Metazoa > Arthropoda > Diplopoda > Glomerida > Glomeridae > Glomeris > Glomeris marginata. Next base: position 6,322 of record JAQFZQ010003732.1, on the reverse strand, counting down.
ATGTTAAAATGTGCCTGTGACAACCTGGACGTGTCCATTTGTGTGTCAACTTTAAAGTACAGTACTGTGGAGGATTGAAGTTATAATATTGTTTACTTGTTTCATATCGTTTCGTTGTATCGATCTGTATCGATATCGTTTGAGTATCGTTTGGTTGCAAGAGAAAATGAATGGAGACCAACCGCATGGTGAACATGTATAGCCATTCCTGATCGTCTCACACCTGATTCTCCTAAACAATCTTTACATGTCCATTTGTACGTCATGTCAACCTGAAAGTACAATACGTCAGGCAACTACAGGCTCTTGGCCCAACTATAAGTGGCCCTAGAGTGTCTGAATGTTGTGACAAGATTGTGTACTGTCAACGCTAACCAAACTACAGTGCAACACTCCACAGCCTGATATGTGAACTGTACGGGATTCCAGAAAAGGGACTATTTTTCGTCGTGCACGTTCCAATGTGCAAACAGCCTGCCAACTATATGACTGATTTTGAGTTTAGTGGTGTTCAATCGCCCAAACTGCACCGCATAAATCGCATTTGCTGCCATGAAGTGTGATCGCGATGCGCAAAGCAAACGCATTGCGAAGGTCGGTCGTGCACCAATAACCACAGACGACCTACAGCAAGTGTGGTGAAATTTTCTTCATTCACAGTTTCATTTCATTCAACTTTCTTCGCACGCATGCTACTATATTTTTGCTTTGAGCCTTTATAACAACTCTACCCACACCCAAAAGCAAAGCTTACGAAGGTCGTGTGTGGGCACTTTTTCTTCAATCAAAAACAGCTGACCTTCCCTTCCCTTTTCCTATTCCCTATTCCTTCCTTCCCTGTTCGCCTACATTTCGAAAATACAGTGTTGGTGGTGCCACAAACGTCGTTTTCCAAAACCCTCCTTGCCCAGGGTTCATTCATCTGACCTAATTTGCGATCCGAGCCGCCAGACGGCGCTGCGTTGCATTCTCTCCAGGTTATACACACCTATAGTATACCTACCTATACCTGCAGCCACAAATAATAAATAAATTATTGACCACACCCAAAGTCCGCTCGATATTTATTGATAGGCTATATAAAATGCCGATAATTAATAAGTGCTCGCTGATTATATGTCGAGAAATTAACCAGCCAACTTTCAAGATGGCTACTACACATGTAACAAAGCCAGTGATTGATGAATGCTGCCCAATGTCCTAAATATATAAACGCCGCAAACTGTTTATAACAGCAAACCATTAAAATAGAACCAAACCTAATAATAAACAACATTTTGAGTCGTTAATTCGGTAAAATTGAATAGCTTAACTCCACTCCTTTTCCCACGTAATGGTTTCAACAACTTTTAGTTAGGCCTACCGTGTAAAAAAAAAAATACTGTTGACAATTTCAGCTGACCCAAAACTTGATAGTATAACCGAACCTTGAATGCACCCACTGCATATTAGTTCTCACTGTAGTATACTATAACTAAAGCACACCCACTTATTGTAATGTTAACTAAACAGTTGTTCAACCTACACCATTTCAACATTTCGCACATTTAAACCGAAAAATATCACCATGAACTCCCTGCATTCTATATTCATAGGAGAAAATACCACAATGAATATATAGAACATGGGGAGAAAAGAAATGAGGATAGGTGGCGCCACTAGACGATCCAAAATCCAACATTAAAATACACCAAAGTTTTGTTAACGAGAAACCAAACACTAACAGGCATTTAACAAATGCGTCCGTTGCGTGTTCAAAATTAATTGTATGTACCTACTACAATTTTTCCATTTTTTAAACTCCCCCATTTTTGAAAATGAATTATGATATTCAATTACTGGAACATGCTAGAGTGCTCTGAATGGGGTAAAGTTACCAATACTTCAGAGGGGTCGCGCACGAAGAAGCCGACCGCAAAAAAATTAAGGGCAATTTGGTTGTGGTGGAAATTCCAATTCACCACACTATGAAAATGTAAGACCAACATATTCAGTAGGTACCTTAAAGGTGAAATGACAAGGTTTCACAACATGCCCTGAAAAGTTACTTCTCCGTAGTGTTGATGCTAAAAAGTTGATTGGTGTAAACGGAATTTCTGTAAAAATTGTTTTAAAAAAGTTAACAATAGTTTAAGGTTGTCACAGAAGTGTGGTGTCGCAAAAGGCTCTTTTCCTATTGGAAAAATTTTATAGTGGACCATTAATAAATATATTTTATAGTGTGTATTGAGAATAATGGTATTTCTATTGTGGTATGATGGTATTCCAAGTAAGATTTTGCCGTTTTTAATATAATTTGGGTCATGTCTGTTTTTAAGTTTAAAGTAACTCTGGATGTGATTGTTGATTGGTGAATCTTCCGAGGATGATCACATTTCGATTGAAACATGTAAAGGACTTGTATAGAGTTCTGTTTCTAAAATATGAGAGAAGGAAATATTTATGGAGTACTCTTCTAAGTAGACTATAGTGATTCCCAGCCAAACCGCAGTCTAAAGAGGCGGAGCAAGGGCGGAGCTTCGATACCGATACCGATCGATACAAACCGAATTATGGTTTCTTATCATTTGTAAACGTTTGTAAACATCAATCGTAATGTGTAGCAGTGTTAAAAACCGTTTGGCGTTGCACAATAAAGCTCCCAGTAATTACGGAAAACGATAAGGTAGGCCTACTACTTGATGCCATTGGCTGCAGTCACGCGCAAGCTCCGCCTACTTAGTCTACGGCTTGGCTGGGAATCACTATAGATGGTTGCTTTTCCAGGTTTGCTACACTGGTTTGTTACCAAAATCATGAAATATATTTCCCTGCAATTTCCAGGTTTTCCAAAGAGCCAGCATAAATTTTCCAGTCAAATTCTGAGTTACTATTCAAATAACAGTTTTGATTCTTTAACCACAATCACATTATAATCGATGTAATACAACAATTTCTATAGGTATGTTGCAAAACCGTGTCAGTTCACCTTTAAAAATTAGTTGTAAAATATGAATTCCCCATCTAGCACATTTTTGCATTATTACCCCCTCTAGACGAATAAGGATCACTGCCAAAAACATAAAAATGTTAACCGCACAACATATATACGGTTTGCGTTAAATATAGTTGCTCAGGGTTTTTCTTTTCAGTTCGAACAATCGATTGTGAAAAATTGAGCTGACAAGTTGAAATCTAATGCTAATGACAGCTAGAGGGGAAGAAGAAAACAACGAGGGAAAAAATTACAGTTGGCACGCCACACAGCGCAGTTAAAAGTTTTAGAGAGAGAAAAAAAATGGCGTCGTCAAGATGGCGGCCATATGGCACGTGCCCGATTCTGATTGGGCATTACGCCCACGAAAAACCAGGCCAAAACGTCAAAGGGCAACGGCCTCATTCAATAAAAAACCACTGCATTGGTGGTGCTCATTATACACGTGTTGCGCGAGCTCACCGGCAGATGGCGCAACCTCCTATCTGCCAATTGCAATATGCCAGACCTCTTGGCCAATAACACGATAGGCAAAGAGTGTTCTTTACGTGTATCCTCTCCACTATCTTCAGCAAACAACATCTCTCGAGAAACGTGCAAAAAATCACAGCTCAAAATCTGGCAATATTCATTCACCTTTAAACATGTTAATGCATGCAGCAGCGCCGCCCATCGTCACTTCTTGGAACTTGGAAGCAGTGCATTGCACCTTCTAATTAATGCATGTCGTAAATTATTCGCAAATATTGTATGCCAGTTTTCAAAATTATAAATACCAAGTGGAGGGAAAAGTATACAGGGTGATTCATAAATCCTAACCTCCCAAAAAATGCGTACAGACAGTTGATTTAACATTCATTTCTCTATAACAACCTTTAACAGCCTCTTCACACATATGCTTTTATATACATCATATAAAAGCTATTCTGTATAATAATAGACAAATTCTGACCAGACAAACGGGACTCTGATATCGAGGGAAATGAATTAAATTTTTCGTACAAAATACAATAAATTAAAAATGAGGAATATAATTTAATCGATATAATTAAGTTAATTCAATAATTTTAAACTTGACGTACACTATATATAAGTATACTTTTGGATAGGAATATACTTGTATTCAGTGTGGCTATTTGAAACAAATCTTATTATTAATGACATTGTTATGTTTTAAAAACCATGTTAAAATGTCCTATATTTTCATCCCTATATTTAAAAAAATTGTGTTCTATTTTTCCTATATATTTCTATGAAAATTTTCACTTGACAGCATGTATACGCCAATGGAGGAGTATTTTGAAGGCCAGATGCGAAAAAAGAGTTTTCAGATTTTGCAACTGATTAAAATGTGATGTGTTGTTATTGCGCTAAGTAGCTATATTTGAAATAAAAACATTGCGCAAGATCCGAATCGGAAAATTGTTAAAATAAAAAGACAATTAAGTGAAGTGGGATTGTGATTAGAAACAGATGGGGAAGGTTGTGGATATAGAAGAGGAGATGAGGATGAGGATGCGGATGCTGGAGATGGAATAAAGATGGCGGATGGATGGAGTTGGACGAGGGCCAAACGGAGCAACACATTTTCAACTGACAGCATAGCCTCCAAGCTGCTCCTCTTATAAATAATTAATAACACTCCGAATAAATATGCATACACACCAACATGTCCTCCTACTTCTCCCTTCTTTTCGCATAAAACAGGTAAAAAGAACCAGATAAAAATTCTGCTACATTTAAAGTTACATTGTTCATACCAATCTGTGATTACCATTTTCCCAGGTTTTCCAGAGTGCTTAGGCAAAACTTCCAGATCATATTATACACAGATTAAATTAGGTTTATTACAATCATTATTCTAAATAATTGCAATTTAAAGCACATTATTTATATCAATTTACCTGAGTTTTCCAGGTTTTTGTAAAATTTTGGTATAAATCCTACTGAATTTGTACCTTAAAATGTCAAAATCCATGAATTTTCTATATTTTCCAGGTTTCCCTGAGTGGTGGTCTAAACCCAGATAATAAACTATATTCTTCAGCACAATAATTAGGTATACAATTTAGGAGTGAAAAATTTAAAATCAAACGCATTGAAATTAATTAAAATCAATTCAGGAAATATATTATGTAAAATAGTATTTCAAGTTTAAATAACATGCTGTGTTGTGTATCATGTTAGCAGGAACGCCCTTCCTTATAGCTGCCAATCATTTAATTTTTTAGTCACAGGCTGAAAAGACACAAGTTGGAGCGCTGTTGGAAAACTTTTGAGTTGAATGCGGACAGGGGCGTGGCTTGGCTACCAGCTTGAACTTGAGAGTAATATATACAGTCAAAATTTGGACTCCAACCTCAGTTCTAACTCTTTCCTCTATTTTAGACCAACACTACTTGACACTCAGATCGTCACACACAGTTGGACACGTACAATTGGTCATATATTCTCCTTGTCATCTCATCACACACTTCTCATCACACACTACTGGCCACTCACTAGACAGTTAAAGAGAAAACACAAGGCATAACACAATGAATGTATGACGTTTCACTATAACCTTAGGCTCCTCCCAAATTCCAATTTCGCCTCACAAAAAAAGGAGGAGGAGCCTAAGATTAGTGAAACGTCATACATTCCTTGCGTTATGCCATGTGTTACCTATATGTAATACGGTCAAGTTGTTCCTAAACCTGTCTATTGTTTGCTACAAGCTGCTCGTCACATTTGTCATTCATCAGTGCTGCATTATGTGACGAGATTTGTGACCAAACGATCTGCCACCAACCAGACATGACATAGTGGAAAATAGAAGAGTAGGAGGTGGCAAAGGGGAAATGGGGGCGGGACGATTTTTGGGGGGATGGAGGGGTACGACCTTGGCCCCACAATGCTGTGTATGTACAGTATAGATGCATTAGCTAAGACAACAAGTGATGTCCCCTAAGACAGCTGGCCGTCATCTTGCTCCAGACCACACTTGACCTTGAACAAACCACACTGGTCCCTCCTCCAGAGACTACAACGCAAACAGAGGAGCATTAAACATGCAAATGTTGCCTCACTCATGCTAATTACTCCTATTTTTTCGAGTTTTTTTTTCTTCAATGGAATTGGGTGGGTTTTTTTGTTGTTAAAGATGGCTGTTACAGCGAATATGGCGCCCGAATGGCGCCAAACTCACGCACGACCCTTGTTTATTTTTACATTGGCTACGGATCTGGAGCTCGTCCAATCGTCGAATCGCAGCTAGCGTGTTTCACGTATCTAATAGACACTTAGAACAGCCCGGCCGTAAACGTCGCCGTATCCCGTACGGCGTCACTATACGTCCGCAAAATTGTG
>JAQFZQ010003731.1:0-10057 GCA_034696005.1 Glomeris marginata | reverse complement strand
TTCTATAACTCAACATTCTTTCATCAATATTTGCATTGTGGGATTATGTAGGGATTGGTTGCTTCTTAATAATGACTCATACATGTGTCACTTTGTATTATTTGGCAATGGGAAGTGCATATTGAAAGTTTTAATGCTTTCTAAGGTAGGGCAATGTCTTCTAACTGTGCTAAAATCCTGCATGATATGATGATAGAATGATGAATTGTTTAACTATATACAGCAAGTTATTTGTAACAAACAAACAATCAATAATAATGCAGTTTCTTTTGAAAGCAGGTTGCCGCAAAGACGACACCAATAATGAACTTAGATGTCGAATTTTGGAATGCAAACATTATTGTGTATGTCGCTGTTCTTATAATTTAATTCCAACAGCATTTTTTAATAATCTTCTTAAAAAGTGTTGTATCACGTATTATATATTTGTAATACATTAATATAAGTACTAATTTACAGATTAACTTTTATTGAAAGTATTACTTGCATATAACTGAACTCTTGCATTTGATTTTTAATACAAATTGTAATTCTACTTGCAAACTCATTGCGTTTTGCATTTCATAAAAAAAAAACCTGACACCTATACCAATATTTAAATGTTCATTGTATGAACTAAGTAAAGTTTCCATTTTATCATGCATTATTCTGGAAAAGTGAGAAAACGTATATGCATGACGTCAGTGGGAAATTTTGTGACAATGTAAATATATAACAAAATAAATACGAGCGAAGAAGTGCAACTTTAATAAAAATCTTTCTATCAGCAGAATGGCGTAGTGTTTCTAATTTGACAGTGAGCTCCAAGAAATGTAGATTGAAAACGCTAGATACCAGGAAAATGAACAATAAAGCATATGAAAAGATATTTGCATTTGTCACTGTATCAATGCGCAACGGGTGCGGTTCTTAGCTTAAAAACACTTAAACAAATACCGTTTCGTTGTATTTCTGTGAATTAATTAAAATACATTATTAAGGCTTTAACTTTGAAAAGGGGAAATATTAGAAGTCAATCGTTGTTCGGTTTTGGGGAAATAAAGGCGAAGAACTATTTTATCGACGCGCGCGCGGACGGGTCGATTGCGAAGTCGGTGATTCGGTCAGTGCAGCCGCCGTGTCGCAACTGACAAGGCCTCATTCGTGCGTCAGACGTCATACGAAAGTGACGGATTTGTGTCCAGCGCACAGTGGTTGAACATCGTAATTGGAAATCACACAGAATGCCCTCTGGTTACTTGGCCTTGCTCTGTTTGCTGCTGCTGCGGCTTGTTACATCGCAAGGTGGGTGCATTTCATGTTTTCCACGTTTTTCTACATGTTATTCCGCATATAACATCATTTTTGTCGATCTATAATCTGTTTTCGTGAAAATGGAGGGCAAATCGATTTAATAAGAAAGTGCGTAGTGCTAAGCAAAAAAATGTGCTTCACTTTATCTGTGGTATTTTCAAGTCTTTCCATTTTATTATCCCAAAAGACTGAAAAGCGAAATTGATGGGGAACATGTGACAGTTGGTTGCATTGCTGGGAAGCCAACTCATGGTTGGCTTTTGTTTCCTTGCTTTATTTGTGACCGCAAAATCCAGGTTTAAAAAATGCAAAACTGTATTTTAAATAACGGATAAATGCCAAAACACATAATAATTTGCTTCTGGAAATATTATAAATGACAAACTGAAACATGTGTTTGCTAAATGCGAGAAATATGAGTATTTTCTGTGATTTTGAACTTAGGAAATGTAGACAAATTGCATTTGTGACACGAAAACACCAGGTGGCGCTTCGATAGACAGCTGCTGATTAAGAGCATTTGGCTTTCAATCAGCAGCGTTTTAAGAGTGCCATCTGGTGTGGGGAATTGAAATATATCCTGTTTACTCACTGGTTTACTTACATGGTAAATATATACATTCATAGTTGGTGAATGTGTCTTTTTGTCTAATTTAATTATAAAATTTATAATGTCCTGCAAAATGTGCGTTTACAAATGAAAAAATAAATAACAGTCACGTGGGCGTACTAAATTGAATGTCCTTGTCATATTGCGAAAGTTGCTAAAATTGTCTGGACGGATGCAGTGAGCAATATGAATAAATTAAACAATAAATAAGCAGTTAATATTTTCTAAGTGATGCATTAATTCAAATAATCAGTGTTCTTGCAGTCCTTTGGTGACAATGAAGACTTCAATTTTTATTGACGACTTCCATCCTTCACCACTTAAAAAATAAAAAATAATCTGTGGTATATAAACTTACTACTTTTACTTAGAAAAACTGGGAAAGTAAAAAGCAGAATTAGAAAAATGGCCGTTATGCAAATTGCAAGTAAAATATGCTCCATGTGGGCGCCATCTTGTCTTTTTAAAAATACAGTTAACTCGTCCGATATGTATGGAAACTTTAGAATAACTAGTTTACTGAGCACCTTATTGTGGCCTTCCTATACAAAAAGTATGCCAAGGGATTGGCATTTCAAAGCTGAAAACTTCAAGTCTTATCAGCTCCATTTTAATCCGGTGCAAATGTTTGCTTTGGAGTAAAACTGTTGCCAAGTGCAGTTTAATTCAACAAAGAAATGAGGGGTGAAAAAATAACGGGAAAGGTCGATTTTGTGACGTCATTATTGGTGTTTTCCATCGGTGCAGTTGCCCATCTCCTCTTCACAAGTGGCTGCACTGCATAGCGGCAAATAACGTGCCTTATTTCCGGTTGCAAATGTTCCTAAGTTTTTTTATTATATACAGTTTTTTGTTTAGTTTGTTTGAATAATCGAAAGAAGAAAAGGCGACGTCGTGGTGGTCTTTTAATGTTGCTATAGTTTCTACGTCCTTCCCCCTGTGCTGCACATTATTGCAAACATGAAATGTGCATATATATGTGTGTGCATATAAATTCAGTTGCAGGGAAAGAAAATTCAGTAGAAATTTCCGGTAATTGGCAATCTTGTGGAAATTTAGTTATGGAGGACGCATTTCCGGTCTAAATTGCGTGGTTCATTCACAAAAAAAGAGCAGCAAATACTCATAGTATATTTATTATGTTATTCTTTGGTTGTGTGATGATGTCATTGTGTTTTTTATTCTTGTGGCGTGGGTTTACCAACATGATGTGTATTTATAAATTGGCATTGACTTTCATTCTGCATTGAGAAGTCGGTGGTGCGCAATGCCTGCTTCGGTCTAGGACCTTCTAGTGGTTTTTAATAAATTCATTTGAAGGTCAGACAGTTATTGGATTAGGTGGTGTCGCAAGAGTTGAACCACGTGTCTAGTTAACAAAATTTTTGACACCTTCCCTTGTCTTTCCCCTGAGGCCAGAAATTATTTGAACATCATTTTTTGTAAGGGGCCTATTAATGTAAATGTTCAGAAAGAGTCTTCATGAATAAAATTAACCTATAAATTAGTCACTTACACATTGGGTCTATGCATAATTATCTTACTCAGTTGGGCCACGTTGGACGGATATTTGTCAAAACAAGTCAGGAGTGATATGGAAATATGAAAATAACACGTGACCACTTAGCATGCAAATTGCACGCGTGTATGGATCATGTTTAATCATGAGAAATGTGCTAACAATGCGGTCCTAGACTGAAGGAAAGAACAATGAGCTATATAAAACTCTTATTCTTTCAATGTAGCGAAATGAATAACTATCCATAAAGAGTAATTAATCAACTAAAAATTTAATTCACGTAATAGAGGATGCACTATACATTAATAATATAGACTAACAATTCAATAGCTGCTGCATGGTGTATTATTCCTAAAGGTCCAATTGACTGATTTTTCCCACCATATAATGTCGAATAATATGAAATGCCATAATAAATGCCTATACCCTGCATGAAAAATTGAAATATATAATCATTCTTGTACATCAAATTATATAGTAAAAAATGCAGATATAAAATAGGAGCTCCAGGGTGAGGAATTGTCAAATTTGTACTAGAGGTCTGTAATTCCAAGGTAATTCCTGCCAGGAGATTTACCTATAGGGAGAACATGGTGACAGTTATAGAGAAGAAAAGAAAGTAAAGTTGTTTTGAACTCTTTCAGCTTCAGTATTCAATGAAGTTTATTTTTATTTCTGGACACAATTGAGGTTTCCCTGTTTGGGACGTGTAATCCCAAAAGCGAGCTAAGCCCATTGAATGTGCTTGCTAGGTTTGGTTTTTGGCCCGTCCTGCATCCTTTGCTCCTCCTCCTTCCCCCACCCCCCTTTTAGAGATTTCTCAATCGCAAAAGGTCTTTCTTTTCTCATGGAAATGCGTCACTGGTCACCCCAAAAACCTTTTGATGCGAGACTATAGGGCCCGAGAGCTCTGTCCCCTCAACGCTATTTTCGGTTGGCCCATGTATGTTTATGGGCTGTACACGTGACTGCAGACATGAGATTATCATTTGTGTTTAATGTCGCGAAAGATATGGTTTTTGGCCAGGAATTTACAAGCTGCAGTGGGCTTATCCAATTCTATCCAATTTTTACAAGTTGCCATTTGGAGATGTTATTTTTGTACGGAAAAATAAGAAAATAATCTCGTAACAACAGATGGAATTGCACTTTTAAAAATGTGCAATAATATAGGTATATCCAGAATATTAGAAAATATGAACATAATTGATGAAGTGAACACCTAAATGTAAATGCAAACTTTTTGGTAATTAGTGATCAAGTAATTAAAAGCAGCGTTTAATTGATTTTGGCCTATTTCAGTCACCAAATTTCTACTGTGTCTATACCTACTCTATAGGAGAAATTCAAGTACAAATTGAATTATTTAACTAGTGTTTCTTTTTACGAGCCCAAGCCTAAGTGTCTTCATTTCGTTGCCTGCTTCTTGATTAGAAACACAATTTTCTCACTATATTTTTTTTTTTTGCAGTAGGTTGTTTTCACTTCTCGTAATGAAAAATTATGGAACTTTTGCTACTTCCTAGTGCAATATATCATGTTATTGAATGTTTAAAATAATTGCTGTTCAGTTGCGAGTTGGGAAGTATTTTTTAACTTGATAATAGATGGAACAATGTTATAAAAAAAATTGAAATGCCTATCAAGTTGAGCAATTTATGGAAGTTTAGGGGGAAGGTTATTATTATGCTATGCGTTATAGTACTGTGTATGTACTATAAGTAAGAAGATGCAATGAATTTTGAGGTTTTTTTTCCCCCTTACTGTGTGATTACGTGTCTGAATAAATAATATGCTTAAAGCTACTGTATTTCGCAAAGGATTAATTTTGTATTATTCCCTCTCATGCGGAAAGTACCTAAATTAAATTAAAGGGTCTATTTAAAGAACTGCAACAAACAAATATTGTAGTGCATAAAATGTAAACGGCAAGAAAGTGTTGCATGCAAAGTAATTATATGAAATTTATTAGGTTTTAAATAAAGCCATTTAAAAAAGTAGTATGTAAATGCAGTTTTGATGTATAGGAAAATAGAGAAGCGTGTACAAATGTTTAGTAATTTTGATATTGATTGAGAACATATAGAGAAATGAGTTGCAAATATAGTTTTACCGACTTTGGGAGGTATTTATTAAAGGTTAATTCTGTTGCAAGTATATAATTTGCTTGAGAGAACATGATGATGGGGCAGATCAATACTCATTTATGCAGAAAAGGATGCGCTACTAATTTGAGTACGTATTGAAAATCGATTGGCGACGACACCCCAGTGACCCAACAATGGCAGTCACTGCAACTGATGACGTCATCGACCATGTTGCCAATAAATTAATGGAGGCGGGTCACGTGTTTATTATACCTATGCCTACGCAAGTCCCAATTGGAAAATGCTCATGGTGAACAACAGCTTCATTGTTGCACTATTTGCTATCTTTGTATAAGAAGTTGCTATCTATAATACGTGATATTCTCCAGATCTTCACTGCTGCTGCATTCCTCTAGTATTACTTACTACTGAAAAGTACTTTATCATTTACAAGTGAATGATAATTTGTCATGATCCCATTTTATCATTTTTATTACGTAATTCCATGATGCTAATTTTTCTTTAGTGACTTGTTTGTTCATAATCGGTGCTTGTCTGTACATTCGAGTAATATAAAGTGCTAAAACTCCTCGAAAATGACTGCAATTGTGCATGTTAGGACACTAAGCAATGTCTTAAGCAATGTCTAATTAACCATAGAAGATCGCAGAAGGAAATACGAAATAAGAATGTAATAATGTATAGCCTATAGTAAGATGGTAGTATAATGCACTATAAAGGCAGCCATAAGTGAATACTGTGAGGGAAAGTGACATTAAAAGTGGTATAGTACCAATGTTCAGGCCTGCAGCAGACAGGCATAATATTAAATTGCATGGACACTATAAAAGCGATGGAGACGCCATTTTGCAAATGGCTGCAACTTTATCGATCTCGTCTATACTTCCATTATTTGAAAACATTAACACAGCAATTTGTATGAGCCTTATAACTTTCCATTTTACAAAATAACTATTTAATTCAGAATATTGATGTTTGGACGAAAAATAAGTCATGATTGAAAGGCATTTAAAAGCATCCAAACAATATTTATCGATGTTTCCAGGTCATATTTAATAAACTAAATGGAGCATTAAATAGCCCATTCATTATGCTATCATTGCAGTAGGAATTTGGAAGATCTGTAAATTAATATTTATATAATCATAATGTTTTAAATATGTAACATATTCCATAACTATGTTATAGGTATATTTTCTTATATTTACTCAAAAACAGTGCAGTACAATGTGTCAAAATAATTCAATTACCTCAAGTTTCTTCCAAGGAAACAAGAATCTTTGTATTCCTATATGTACACATATTTCTATTTGTGCTCCTGAAAGGGTGGAACTCATGTTGCAAATATGCTGGCTTATTATATATTGATAATGGTGTATTGTGCACAATGTGATTGGCTATAGTGTTATTTGTTAACGGAATTTTTGGCGCCATCTTCGAGTGAAACAATTGCGCCAAAACATTGCTGTGTTGTGCTTGATTGAGCTGAATAGAGAATTGTGAGAGGAGGAACGGATAATATGGTTTCTACCAGGAAGCCAACGATAGTTTTTCAATCTATCGTAATTACTGTCTTCCTACTGATGTTGCCAAGCAACCATACTTGGGGGCAGTGAGCGTGGGTTTGTTTGCGACTGCACAAGAATTGGGCAACACTATCTCACTAATAGGTCACCTGTGCAATGAGTACCTAAACTTTGCACTAGACTAGACTAAAACTCAAACAATGGCAACCATATTGTTCTGTTGTAAGGGAATAATTGCTGGAATTGCTGCAAGTTCTGGGAATATAATATACAATGAGTGTTGTTTGCTTTTGCGATTGGTTTTATTGGTTTTCAGAGAATACTGTACTTGTGTCGGTTCATTTGACACCATGCAGGCTTATGGGGGATCAAGGGAGATTGGTGTCACGTGACCGACGCCATTATTATGCCCTGAAATCTCTTTGGTTATAACCTGGATGTTTGTCGATCTTATAACGGAGCAATGCACTTCAGTTGCGATAAAAAATCTGTATAATCAAGGGTATAATGTAGTATTATAGGAAATCCTTTTAGTCTTTTCATCAAATGTTCTTCATTATTCCTGATTGATAGCTTAGTCAATACACTTTTCCACGAAAAGCTTTTATGTGATTCTTTCAGGATTAGAAGCATGTCTGAGTATGGCACATGGAATTTAAACACTGGTAAATTTGTAGGAAATATATTTTGCAACAATGCAATTTTATCCTGGTGACCTTGCAAGTTATACATGTAAATATAATCTTACAAATGATATGATCAAATTCACAGATACTGTACAGATAGACTGTACAACTTTGAATGAACGTTAACCTCCATGGAAACTTTCTAGTCTGTAATTAATTTTCAAATTTATATTTAAATATACAATATTGATATAACATTTAGTTTTCTAATGGTATATTGTGCATTAATATTATGTATTGTTGTACTTATAGAATTAGTATATAGAATTGAAATGGTAAACAAATATCCTAAATTTCAGTTTTGAATCTGTTATATGAGTAGAGGAGGTTTTGAAGTGTGTTTGTGTTATGCTAAAGCTTCCTGTACACAATGTTGAAGAGCTACATGAAAATATCCTTTGGGGAAGAAGCGTGGCAAGCAAGTCACGTGATTGATGATACCCTGGTGGTTGGGGCTGTTTAGTGGGATTGGTGGTCATTTCCGTGTCTGCCACCAGGTGGCGCTATTCCTTCTGTCAGAAGTTCCTGCCATAACAATATCTATTGCATTGGCCAAAATGCAATGCAATTAAATTATTTGGTGCATTGCAATTTTGGAGCGAACTCAATGTGCTTATGTCAGCTCAGCTATGTGAACTCTGTGCTATGCATGCATATGTACATAGCAATAAAATTGTGCATCTTTTGTATTTGCTGAGCAGATGGCGAACAGGGAATATTTTTCTTTTGTTTGCTTTCAATGAAATTGATAAGGCTGGATTGTTCCTAGGGGTTGGTCCCATATAATAAAGCGTATGGCATATGGTATCTTTCGGCAATTTCAATGTAAGTGTAGCCCAGCTCCTCCCAGAGCTTTTTGTACCTAAATAAAAGCCGCCCTTAATGTAAACCGAATGATTCATGAGATTTTTTATGTTGCTGTGCTCAGTAAGTAATGTGCATGCATGTTGCATCTCTTTCCTTCCATATTCTGCTTATTGCAGGGCGAACAATATAGATTTTTTTGTACATAAAAAATTCATTGCATGTATGGAAGATTAGAACAGGTCCCAGTGCAAGTATTGAATACATGATTTGTTAAACGTGAATTTTACATGAGCCTATTGTAAATATAAGGCAACATTTAATTAATTTGGTGTTGCCATTCGTGTTTGCAAGCAAAAAACAGCGGATAAAGCAAAGAAATAGGAATTTGCACAAGGAAATTAAAGTGACAGGGATTTCAGAGTAATAGAATTGTTAATAAATACTCCAGCATGATTGGGAATTTTTGGCTCAGCTATGTCACTTTTATAGTAGATTGTTTTTACTTCTCTCAGAAAATCGATTTTCATTTTAATTCGAAGTAACTTTGTCTGGTGACAAATTTTAATGTGGGATTATTTTTATCCTTCGATTACATCTTTTCTGGAGATTGATGGTGTTAATAATTACTGCAGTAGTTTGTCCACCTTCAAACTTGTCATTTCATTAATCATGTTTCATATTAGGCTGCCATATCAGTTTTTCTTTACAGTCGTACATTATATAGAGTTCATTGTTGTGTTTTTGAAAAATGATCAATATCATTTTATAAATTTGGTGAAACTTCGTTGTCGCTGGGGAATTTATGAATGCTCTTACGGGGATTAGTTGTTTTATTTATTGCTGTGTTTACTGAGTTTGATACGTGTAATAGCGTGCATATTTTAAATCGTGTATTTTATATTCGATTGAAGTCGTCAAACTTTTTAAAATTGCTTTTGCAACCAACAATATTTACAAATAAGCTCATTGGTTAAACCAACGACCTTGGACTCAAACCCTTGATTAAAATTTATAATGCTGCAAATGTACATGTAATGAATGTGATTACTGCGAAAGTAATTTTAATTATATTAATATTTAATTAAAAAACAATTACATTTTTTAAAAACCGAAATTCAAATTGTGGAAAACTTCATTTATGTTGGACATTTTTGCATGACATGAAGCTGA
Source organism: Glomeris marginata (assembly GCA_034696005.1). NCBI lineage: Eukaryota > Metazoa > Arthropoda > Diplopoda > Glomerida > Glomeridae > Glomeris > Glomeris marginata. The sequence goes on along the minus strand of JAQFZQ010003731.1, from coordinate 338 downwards.
AATTAATGAAGTGACCTGCAAGACGTAAAATATATTAGTTGTCTTTTCTGCTACTATAGACAAAAACGTGTGACATCTTTTAGAAATGTGTCACTTGCTATGCTATTCCAACTTTTGAGGCGTTCACAGTGTAAACTGTTCTGATTGATGAAATACAAACTTTTACCCCTGCTCAAATTATGGATCTGTTCAGGCATCAAAGTTGACACATGGTGACAAATTGAGCTGTCATGTGACACGCACTATCCAATTTATAGTTGGTGTGACATGAATATAACACACTATATCGGTAAAATATTTTTTGAAGAGTGGCTTTATTCTTATTACCTATTGTATTG
>JAQFZQ010003730.1:0-10059 GCA_034696005.1 Glomeris marginata | reverse complement strand
TTTGCAGCAGACATGTCGGAAGTGCGTATTGGTTCCACTTGCAGACCTGCAGCAGCGAATAAAAATTTCTGTAAGGGATGGGTAAGCAAATTCGGCCAGTAATGTAAATGTTAAGGTGAGTTTAGCTAACCAGTGAGTTTAGCTAAGCGCGACATCTTTCCACCAATGACTGACTGTTGGCCTGGATAAAGTGGGTGGAGCTTCAAATTGGTTTGGTTAGGTTAGTTTAGGTCATGTTAGTTAATTGCAGATCCTCTGTCGCTTCACCTATGCCATGCAGATATTCTGCGGATCAATGTTTCTTTACCTAATGTCATACCTTAGCAAAACCCATGTATTAGCTAAACTCACTGACTTATCTAAACTAACTGTAACATAAACACCCTGTATATTTTGAGTGTTAAAGACATTCTAGAGTTTCATCATTAAAGTTTGTAATGTTCTTACAGAGTTCGCATCTTTAATTTCAGAACAGTTTAAACCATTTATATCCGAATTCAACAACAAAAAACTGAATTCTATAGGAATCGTGGGGTATGGTATAAATTTGTTATTATAGCTCTAGGGTAGCTACCTTTCAAATGTTTGAATGCGTCCCTGGCTTGGCAATTTCAATTTGGCATAGATATATTAGTTGGGAATCATTTCAAAAGCTAGTAGGCTACTCTTTTAATTAACGAGTAAAAGTTTGTTAAAAAGTGCAATACACAATAAGATAACCTATGCGATATGATACGAGGCAGGCATCAGTAGGAAATTTGATGCAAGAAATGGATGCAGCTTATTGGCTGCAGTATGAAACAAAAGAACATGGAACGAGGAAATACGGAAATAGTAGACCTACATAAAAGCTTTTAGGGCGAATGCCTGCTAAATTACAACAGCCGAGTTGTTGATGAGCATGTCTGACTTTAATTATCTTGGTAAGCCTGGGTGAACTACCTGAGCAAACATACCCATTTTCTTTCTGTCTGTCTTTCTAAATTAGCAGAGGAGAAAAATGAGAACACACTGAGGAAAACAAAAAAAACTTGAAAAATAATACGGAAAAGAAAAAAGCTCATCATTATTTCAGCCTAGATTATTTTATTTGTATCGAATCTTATTACTTGGGCTGCCAATTTCAATCCAAGCAATCACAATCAAGCTATGTACAATAATTCACAACGACTGTAGTCTGTGGAAGTTGAAAACAAACTAATAAACTGAAAGTAAATTTGAACTTCGGTTTTAATAAATAAACTGATTGAAAACCTTGGGTATCATTTCATCTCGTTGCCATTGAAACAAGACTTTTTTTGTTATTCAGCTCTCTCTATTCAATCAACATGCAGACATCGAAAAATATTTAAAAAACAAAATTGATTTCTGTTCCTAAAAAAAGCTGAAATATTTACTCAACATTCTCAAAGAAGGGCAAGGAGAAACATTGAAAACAAATCACAATGTTGCCATGTGCATAATAAAATTCTTCTTGCAAAAGAAATGTTTTAAACGAATTCCCAAGCGTAGCATACAATTGCATCCTGAATTGAAAAATCTAGTTATTCTATTTTTTATTTAAGCGCTTCGCCACTTCCACATTAATTTGGCTCCCAAGAATGTCCGGGATCACAACGATTTAGCATAGCAATATCCTGCCGTGAATGCAAATTTTTTCTTTTATCTTTGCCCGCGGAAAAAGTCCCAAAGGTACAACAACGTGCTGAAACTTCCCATTTGAAGTTGTGAAGAGCCAATGAGAAATATATTACCAACATTTGCATATTTCAAAATTTGAGTTAAGTTTCCAATTAGTTCATATAAACAATTACATTGTTACTTTAGGTTACGTCATACTGCACATACTTTATAGTGATGTATATGAAATATAAAGCACATGGGTATTATTAACACATAGTTTTTCCTGCACTATGCTGAATGAAAGTTGGGAAATACAGTTCATCAATGAGCATTTGATGTAAGAACTTATTCTAAAATTTAATATACTCTTACATAAAAGGCCATTCATAACATTGTTAATTTGTACACGACACCTCAAAGGACGTGGGTTTTAACGAGTCATATATAAAGTGTATAGGATGCAAGGGATGATACATAAAGGATGTCATCTTCCAAGAGGGGGTTGGGGGTTCTTCATTTCATGATAAAGTGTGACTTGAGGGAGGGTAGGGATAATCTGAAATGTGATGTCACACGTCTTATTTAATACAGTCAAACCTCGTTAATTCGTCGCAGGTGGGACGAATTGTAGACGAATTATGGGGAGTGACGATTTAAGCCAAGTATTTTTTAACATGCAAGTCAATGGAGATTGTACTTTAAATTATGACAAATTATCCAAGTGTCTAATTAACAAAATTTGAAGGTGCATTTGCGATCGTGAGCTTAAAGGTGGGTTTTCTTGGGCGAGAAAAAGCAAGGTGAAAGTGGGAACGCTCTTCGGATTTCTCACTTTCCGATGTCACATCAAACGCTATTTTTGCACTTAGACAATGGCTTTAAACTTGCTATCGTAAATGTAGTTATATTTTTGCACATGGGCTCAACTGCTTATTGTAATAACAAGACTTATCCAATCTTAGTATTAATAACTTGGATGATTGGTTCACCCCAGTGTTTGAGGAAGTGGAATAAATCCTTTTGCCAAAGTGTCTAATTGATATCTGCAGTTTTTGTCAACTTTGCGATGCCACATGGGGGAGGAGGTCCTGAAATTCATGAAAGTGTGACAAGATAGGGGTGGGGGTCGAATATCAATGAAAAGTGCGTGACATCATTTATGGATCATCCCTATTTCAATTGCTTTTATAAACTTCTAGGGGGCATAGGGGTGAAGCTGCTGGTCATTCAGATCGAGCATCTCCAAGAACTCTTGATTTGTAATCATTTCATGTGCAATGCATCGTTTGAAGGGTTTTCTGGTTAACATGAATGCGCTCATTTCTTTTAGCAATCGGGAAACAGACAATGTGTGCTGGAAGGGAGTTCAATCTGAATAGCTCGCTGCAGAGTAGATCGGCTCTTCCATTGCACTGTTTCACTGTAAACAACAATTTCAGCCAACACAACAAATGTGTAGTCCACCATTTTGACAGAACCTTTGACTGAACCTTTGCCTCGAACAGTCGTCTATGAGAGAACATCAACATTTCAAAACTTATGCTAAATGCCAGGGTTTAAGTCCTCAACAGGATCATAACATTTCTAAACGTTAAATTGAAATTTGATTGAAATGTTACATGACAGAAAATAATTTTCTGCATTACTGGCTCTTTCTTACATTGGCAAATGGTGCAATAAAATATTAATCCCAATTGAAAATTCAGGCTTAGAGCTTGCGAATATGCATTACATTCAAGGTGAAACATGTTCAGATATTGAAAAATATGTAGCCAAGATAATGCTGTCATTTTTGATATTTTACAGAAATCCACTTGAATTTTTTCGAGTAAACATTTTCAAAGTTGAGCACCATCACAGCAAGATCACTTAGATGATCACTAAATTCTTGAAGAACGTTTATCCTTGACACTGATCACAGTCTTTAAACAATATCGATTTGACACGTTTATCTTGAAAGTGCTGAAAACCAGGACATACTGCAGTAATTGTTTTCGATTTATTAAGTCAACATACCAGCTCATTGTACCTCATCCTAAAATAGAACTAGCAAACATTTAGTGTTATTATACTATCATCCTATTAAATTATTGCTGTTGCTATAGTGCGGGATTCAACACAACTTGAAAGTCAAATGCGCAATGTAGAGGGAACCTAGGAAACGGTAGAAAACGGAGTTTGCCAACACAATGCATACATTGTGAACAAACACCCCGTGTAATTCAATAAGGCGACAACTGGAAACAAAAGTTGGACGTTAATGTTTTGTTTGATGTAACAGAAATGGGACCATAAAATCAGAGCTGAAAGGTCGTGACAAACAAAATAAACGAAATTAATGACGCTCCAAATCGTTTTGGAAATCTGGAGTGAACGGGTAACGCATGGGACGCACCAGTGCAAAAGTGACATAGGAAATTACCCGAAAGTGCATGACCAGGAATGCGGAAGAAAAATTTGATGGATGATAGGACATGAGAAAATTCTTTCCTCGACCCGAATATGGTAAACAACGGACCCAACAATCCTAAGAATGGATTGGTAAAGGTCGTGTTTCATGTGGGGCGTAGTCCTATAAAGTGAAAATACGACTCCTATTCAATGCATCATAACTGTATATCAACGAGCCATGAACGCCAACATCCGCCCATATTATTTCACAAAGAATTTCCAAACTTCTGCATAATTGCAACTAATCCACCGTACAACATGGGTCCATAAAAGTCATCTCTCCAGTTTCCTACACAATCATCCTTTCCGGGGATTTGAATTGCATTAGTTGAATTGCATGTACGTTTTCTCGGGACGTTGTTGCCGCTTTGGGATGGCAGCAGACTCTTCAAGCCGTGGTTTTAACGCAATTAAACCGTGACAGCTTTTTTCCAACTATAAAAGGAGACCAAGATCACTCCCTTTTGTTATTCGACAATAAGACGAAAAACAGGAAAAAAATAGTGGATAACAACCAACCAATCGCATCTCGAATGCTGCCCTGCATGTCCACAGAGACATGGAAGCCTAGCAATTTTCTTGGCAACAAAGACATCATTTAATGGAATTCAGTGAATGTGAAAACAGTTTACTTTCTTATTATTGAGACTATCAATGTTTATTGTATACAGAGCTATCGTAAAATTAAAAAAAAATTAATGCAAATTCTAAAAGAAATAACTGAATATATGGACAGTGAAAATTCAACATTAGCCTAGCATTTGGGGTAATGCACAAATACGTAGTCGACACAGGGGAAATGAAATTGTGCAAAATTCAACATGTTTTAAGAGGAAGTCAACTAACAGATTAAAGTGAACAGTAACAAAAGATTACTTAAATTTTGCAATGTCCACTTGATATTCCACATGTGAAATGCATGGGAAACACTGCCCACTCAACAATTAAATTAATGCGTAACTTTCAACGTTGTTTATACGCAGGACAAATAGCTGAAGTAAAACTGAAGCTGAAGAACAAATGCCATTCTGCACGTTCAAGAAAAGTCGTTATGAAAGTTTCCGTCTTTAGAAAAGGTGAAATTGTACAACGAATAAAGCATCAAAGCACGTGTGTAAGCTTGACAATTGCCTCATGATTCATATTTATCTTTTGATGGATATTTGCGCGGTTTATTATGAACTTGTTGCGTGCCAATAAGAATATTCATGCATTTTTCTAACGTTGAATATGTACAGAACGTGACCAGAGTAAATTTTATACTCGAATATCGAATATTTTTCTCTTGGATTTCGCACGTGACGCGAATGTGAAGACTAGATTTTGAATAAATAACGAGCAAATCTCCGTTCTCTGAAGAAAACTTGCCACTGTGTAAAATAAATCGTATTTCGTCTATATCGCTTCATTTTTGTCACACATTTCCATATCGATTTCCAGGTATTAAGACTTCCATCGAGTATTGGAACCAAGCAACGATGTCAAGGTTAACTTTCAGAAAATGCTTTATAAACAGTTTATGCAAAATATTGTTAAAACGAAGCCAATGCTCATACAAGAATTGCATACCTAATCGTCAAATGTAATTTGTCACCCCTCGCAACATTTCATTTAGATTTTATCATCAGTAAATAAGCTGAATACCTCAACAGTGTAGAAATATTGACTTGAATCACTTGAATGGCATAGACAAACTGTACTTAATCCTGTAACATGGCCATCATGAAAAATGCCAACAGCATTAGAGGGAAGCCATAAGCTGATGCCATTCAATGTATACTACAACGAGTAATTGCGACGTACCGTGAAAGGAATAGCAAAATATTTTTCACAACATTGACAGCTACAGGGACTAGCACTTTCTCTGCTAGACAACCATGGTCTATTCATCTATTCCAATTTAATTTCACGCATTACCTCTGACAATAATTCAACTAGTCCACGTGATTGAAGTAAAAGCCAGCTTGCACATGGGCCATACCTACTCTTAACTATATAGGAAATGCTAAACTGCATGTTACCATACTATTTTGTATGCTGTTTTCAATGTTCGATCTCGCCCCTGTGAGTGCATTTCAACTTCAGTTAAAACAGATGAGCTCATTTACCTGCTCTGACACGGACATCCCTGCTGATTATGGTCCCATACGTGTTGGTGGCTTCACAACGATACGTCGTTGCATGGACGTCCTGGCGGTAATATTTGGCCTCAAAAGGATGAAACAGAATAGAACCTTTTCCCGACACGGTTCGCACTCCTGCAACATCAGTCACGGGTGAACCATCAGTTAGTGTCCACCGAAGTTTTGGTGTTGGGTTCCCCCGCACAGAACACTCTACAGTGGTGCCAGTACTGTTCAAGAAATCAACATGATGCGGTGGTTCTTGGGTGAATAGAGGTCCATTCATTTCCAACGCCTTGGGCATCATCACTATCGAAGAAAAAAAAAACAATTTAGCACAGGATGCAGAAAAAGTACGATCAACATCATTTTTTATTTAAAGTATTCCCTACAGACAAATACATACTAATGTTACGCTAGACAGAAAGATCTTGATTAGCTAATGGTAATTATTAGTAAATATCCACGAGCTCATTGCCTTACCCTACACAGCTTACACCACCTAACCAGCCTAACATTATATAGTACAAGATACGCAAGACCATTCTATCCTCCAGCAAAGCGTCAATAACAACGTAATAATACCTATTTTAAAACTAGTCTCTGGATGATTTAAGCACGGAGCCAACAAATTAGGTTACAAGTTCGAGGGGAGCTTCTAGTGATGCTTCCCTGCAATACTTCCAATTTTGTCTCGTATGCAAGTAGCACATTTGTACGGTGACCAATTTCTAATAATTGTTTTCTATGTGGTTTGTATACGTATAAAATAAGCATAGATACGAAAACATAAAAGGGAGTCAATAAGTTTTATTATTTATTTTCTAATGTGCAGATTCAAATCGACGTGCCAATGAATATTAAAGTTAAAGATTAAAATTGCGAATGTTTTATATTTTAAATAGACCATAATGGCCAGCCAGAAACGGCCTGCTCATACGAACAACTAATGTATTGTTGTTCATTGCAGAATTTATTGCGCAGCAACCGGAAGCCAAACCCTCTTCCTGTTTGGGGCAACAAACAAGCACGTTTTCCTTTTTTAAATTAGCAATGTTTCGGTTTACAATGAATGAAATGAAGATGTTACTAATCAAGTAACATTTCCAAGGCTACACATACCCTCATGCAACTTCCCAATATAAATTGGGGTCTAATATTGGAAACTTGACCGATTCCACGTGCCCTGCCATAGGATTGAGCCAAACTGTAAAAATTACAAACTTGCTATAGGTGATTCAACTTTATCAAATGCATTACGCACATTTTAAAGCCCATAATATTTTATAGCACGTTCCATCCCGATTAACTTCATCTTTAAATTGATCCAGAGGTATGATAAAACATTAAACCAGATAGTATTTGGCCTTGGAGCATCCGGCCTATATAAAGTTGAGCCCTCTCAATTTTGCATGGAATCTAACCATACAAACGAAGCAATTAGGTAAAGTGTGTATGCTTTAACATTCTATAGCTCCAAGCGCAAGTTTGTACAGTACTTATATGCAAGCATTCCGTAATGGCTATTTGTGTTATATACGAGCCTTTTGGGAGAGCTAAGATTGGCATGGCAAGAAAAGAGCTAGAAAAGGTGTTGATGAAATTCTGCCGCCATGGGAACAATTTTTTGTGCTAAAGCCAATGAGAGAATGCGCATGCCCTTGGTAATAGCTATACATACAGCCTGGCAGCGATGGATTAATTAAATTGAACAGCACTCAATCAAACACCCCCCAAAGGGCAATTTACAAATGAGGAGAGGCCTCGGCCTTTTGCAAGAAAATCGCCTCTTATAGTACACATAGTAATCAAGAAAAGCGAAAATTAGTCTCTGCTGGCATTTACCGCCGCTTGTCAACCTGTCAGGAAAGGTCGTCATAAAATGAACGGTTTCAAGCATCGTGCCTTTGACGTTGGTCGATGAGAGCAAAAGCAGAGAAGCCCCTTCAAGAGTTTTTCCACAGTTCATCTTTCTTCACACCAGCGAAACGTTTCTTAACGAGGCGCTGCTCAATTTAGATCAGCGTCATCTAATTTTTCCATCCTCGGTTGGTCGATCAATAATGAAGTGGTTTCGTGACAAGCCTCCAAATTGGCAGCCGCCTCAAAATATCAACAGAATCAAGCCGTTTCTAACTTCAACTCTGTTTCATAAATGGAGCGCAGCACACTTTAATTCTTAACAATCGCGTGCAGCTTTAAACAGATTATTTTATACCTAAAACAATGCAACTGCCTTAATTTTTGCAGGGTTTCAGTTAAAATTGTATACAATTGTGAAAGAAAGTAAAAAGAAATTGATATACCGTTGTATTGTGGATTAGATTATGCACAATTATTTCCTCATTGAAAACCGCTGGCATATAGTAAAGGCTAAGAAATTCCAAATAAGAATTAAAATTTCTTCAAGGCAAAGTTTAATATCGATGCCTAATCCATAAACCAATCTAAATTGCACCACTCCCAAGTTAATACGTTTGTGGCGAGGATATTTTCTCCTTTATTCATTCCATTTATTAATCAAGGAACTACATGCTCAGTGCATCCAACCAATAATCCAAATTGCAATTATCTTTCCAGGTACCGGTATGCATGCGAAGCCATTCATAAGCAGCACATCATATAATTTATACATTTCTTATTGTGCAACATGCCTTTCCGCCGCCTTCTGCATCATTACAGTACATACCAGCTCCACCCCCACCCTTCCTCCTGCTCCCAAAAAATTCAGAGTTGCCTTGTATAAGCGTTGGCAACGGCTTTCTTTTCCCAAAAGGATCAAAAGTAATTTATCATTCGTCGATATAGCTGTATTATTACTGAGGGTGATGAGCTCGATGACAAGCTAAAAGTTGGCTGTCGTCTCTTTTGCTGAAATCTATACTGGTGCGCAAGGAATGACTTTGCATCGTCAGCAATAAACTGGACCTGCTCAAGTATCTGTTCATGACAGCCATGCAATCGTTTGCTAAGTTGGTGAAAGCGAGACAGAGATTAAGTCTCGGTGAAAAATTACTACATTGACATTTCGACTATTAAACATGTAGCGCAAGTAATACCGATTTAATTCATCAATCTCAAGAGCAGTCATATATTTGCAGAGTAAATCATGTTCAACATTTACCCAAGATTAAGGAAATCAATTTATGGGATAGTCATTATGAAGTTGTGCAACTTCGTGAGAGATTACAACTTCGTGGCAAGAGCTTACGTTGACATGTTGGCCATTAAATGTATATATATCTGCAAAAAAATGTCATCCCTGAAATTAGTTTTAAAGGATTAAACAAAACTGTTTTTAAAATTTCTGTATGTAGTAGATTGATGACTCCAGATTATCGTGGAACTGAGCATGAGCTAAATTCTCCTGGCTTATGGTTGGCCAAAATTCGTAGTCTGGTTAGCATGCAAACTGAATTTTTGGAGATGAATTCTGGCCAACCATAGACCCACCTAACGATCACGCTGAAAAATGCATGTTTGAAAGCGAAACACATAAGCTAGCGCACCTATATTTTTAATTTTCTCTAATACAATACATATCAGTCAACAAAAAGCACATCGTGATCATACATAGTTGCCATTAGGATTTACTCCCCAATAAAATAATGTCATCTGGACTTTAGTTACAATTCTCAGCTTCACATGTTTCAAACATCTTATTGGGAAGCCAATCCAATTGCTAAGTTAGCCCTCCTGCATTCAGAAATTATGATATCTGGAGAAGTGTTGCAAGATTTAACAAGACAAAAAAATTATTTCATTTTATCGAAATATTATATTACTACAGTAGAACCTCTCTAATTGCATACCTCCCGTTCCGTGATTTTGCTATGCATTTAAGAAGGTATGCAACTATAAA
>JAQFZQ010003729.1:0-10067 GCA_034696005.1 Glomeris marginata | reverse complement strand
GAACACCACTTTCCGAAAACCAAAAAATTGTATTTCCCCACCCTAAAAACGTCAAACGTGAGTTCTCGCCTTAAAAGACAGGAATGTGGAATAATTACTATAGTTAGTATTAATTGTAAATTATATAAAGGGAAAAATTAATATTTAATAATTCATACAGTAGGATTATTGTTTAATAATAATTGTAGGCATTATAATTAATGGCAAATTATAATGTAAATAATAATTGTGGATATTTTCTGCTGTAATTTGAAATAAAGTTAGGTGAATGAACCTTTATGTTTAAGTTGCAAAAAGGAGAATTTGGACATGAGGCCTATGGAAAATGTGGAATGATGATGATGATGGTAGTGTGGTTTGAAATATGCATAGAGGATGAAGGGATTCAGGGTTTGATTGGATGAACAAAGATAAATGCAACTCGATTACAGCTAGGAAGAGATGTGCTTGTTATATGTATGTTGTTGTTGCAGCTGGGAATATGTATATATAGATATAGGATGCAAATAAGCGCCGCATCCAGCGCCATTTTCTCGTTTCATATGTTGCAGTCACATGTGCCACATGAATGGATATTTTTGCTTGCTACGCTCCGAGCATTTTTATTCGGTCCTTAGATTAAATATTGGCCTGTTGCGCAACACATGAACCATCATTTTTATTCATGACTATGAAGTTTTTGACCTGTTTTTATCTGCACGCATAATACTCTTTTTTTGCGCAGGAAATTCACCCAATGGGCTTATTTTGTGTATACGTATAAAAATTCAAAATATACATATGACTATATAGCAATGAAATAATCACGAATGGAAAAGTTTTGTGATTTTTGTATTTTAAAATAAATAACGGTCGTTACTTTCCGGATAGCCCTCGTATATGTTTAGTAATATAATTCCAACTGCTCTGCAATGTTCATGAATTTTATAGAATATTATTTCCAGTAGTTTTATGTAAGAAAATATAGTAAAGTTATTCTGGAATAACTGTTTAGACATTTTGGTGGGTAATAAGGTGAAAGTTTTGGGAAGATAGATCTATGCAAGAAATTGATTGACATGATGGCCGCTGCAAATGGCCGATTGCGTGTCACGTGGTCAACTTGTCTGCAATGTTGATACGGCAAGGAAATCGGTTTTTTGCCTGGGAAAATTGAGGAAGGTTGGCACAAAAAGATACTGAGTGTTGTTGATATTGGTTGGCCCCAACACATGACCCAGCCTAATGTAACTCAAAGTTGTATAGCTTATCACGTGGCTTCTATGTGCCATATGATAACTCTGCAGGTCCTTATTATTATTTACTGGGCTCAACTCTTTTTTTTTTTCTTTACTTTTCCCTTTCTCAATATAAATCTGGGAAGAATCACACGATGATCAAATACAGATGAATCGATAGTTATAGGTACTCACTCTTTTCTTGTTTGTATATTGCTTCAATGTTGTTCCTGCACATTTTATTAATTTATGCAATTGTTATTCTTAAAAGTGTAGAATAATATAGTAATTATGTATTTAAAATAATATAAAATGGAGCTTGTTGCAAGATAAGAAAAAGCCATTAAAAATCCCCCAAGGTTTGCGATTTAACATTGGTTTCACGGCATTCCATTTATCAACTAAATATGGAACAGAGAATATGCAGTATTATTTAATTACATCACCTTTAGTAATTGTAACACAAAGCAGAAGTGGTAATGCTTATTTTTAGATTATTTGCCAAGTTATAATAAATAATGAAGCTGAAAGTTACTGTTAATATATTTTAATGCAGTAATTAATGCTTAATTATTTAAACTTGATTACTCTGCATGTTAAATATTTTATATTTATAATCTATAATGTGCATTTTATATTATGGCTTCAGTATTTGTAAGTTATACAGTTCTCATAAAATTATTTACTTTGATTAGTTTATTGATGGCAACATTTTAAACATTTTAAGTTCAGTCGAACGCAGATAGATGGCGTTCTGGTAGAAAATGGCGGCTATTGCGATTGGCATCTATAATATAATAATATGAAGTGTGACGAGTGAATTTTTGACAGTTGATGCGTTTCATGGTACTAATTGCCCTTGGGTTTCATGAGTGATGAGTAGGCCTAAAATTAACAGGGACGCCATCTTGTTTTCCCTCCCAATGGACTGTGTATAGCATTTGCCCTATTTCCTGCTTTAATTAATAATCGATACGTTTGTTATATCATTAACCTGTGTATGTTTTAATGTCATTTTGTTTCCAATTTAAGGTGTAATTTCGTAATTTCTATCCAATATGATTTGCGTTAAATTCGCTTTGGGAATTGTATGTATGTATATAGAGTATAGCTTTAGGACTATTTTTCGATTTTTCCACATCCACTTCTCCATATATGTGTGTGTTTAATGTGATGTCACGTGACACATGATGACCCGATCGATACATACCGAGTCTGTCTGTGTATTTGCAAGTTGTCAATCCCCACCACATTTCAAATCGGCGCAACCAAAAAGTTTTCTTTAATTCTGGTTTTTGTTTTCTTTGACAGACGCCATCTTGTTGTCAAAATTCCTTTTGCACACAAATCATTTTTAATCGCCTTTTTCTTCCCCTTTTCATCCGCGAATGAAAAGAAGGAGAAAGATTGAAATAAGGAGAAGAAATAATAATGCTGGCATTATTATAGAATTTAGGAAGAAGTGATTGATTTTTGCGCCGGCCGGGAGATGGCATTTATATTATTATGCTAATTGCTCGATTTGAATACGGAAATTGCAAGGAACTCGTTTTGACTGGCTTATCTCTATTGTAATCGTGTAGGTTTTTTCCCGGATTTATGACGTCATTATTGGGGATTGTGAGGGTGTGTGCCCAATGGATTTGGAAATTATGGCTTTCCATAGAGTTTGTGTAGTATTTGGATTATGCGGGTTGTTGAAAGCAAATGTGTGTAAACTTTAATTTAGGGAGGGAAATTGATGTACCCTAACAGTGTTTGTAAATTGCATTACTGTATAACAGTTAAAAATATGTCCATATGGTTAATGAATTAGTAAAATAATATTCAGTACTGTTCACGGAGTTCCTACATCACTTTCTATCCTTTCAAATTAAAAAATAAATTACTATTTAAATGTTTGTAATTACATTTTTAAGTTTAATCAGTAAACCTCCATGGTTTAATGTTTAAATGTCACCAAATTGCAGTTGGATCTGACACTATACCAGAGGGCGCTGCATTCACTGCGCATGCGCATTGGGGAAAGGGCGATTTTATAGAATAATGAAGAAATGAAATGAGACATGATTTGGTTGAATGGGGAGGGGGATAGAAAGAAGATGCGTAACGAGTGACGTCATCGGTTTTTGATTTGATTATGGAAATGATTAACGATTGCATCTTGGATTCTGTTGGGTTTTATGTGTGTAGACTGAGGTTGGAGTTTAGGGTTGTGTTAATGAGCTGTGCTCGTTTTGTTGGCCAAGCAAAGTGCAACCACCTTTTCGCTGACACTTGGCAACACTGTGCTGTTAATTGTGGATACGAGCCACCATTTCATGCCATGATACCAATATTTTTTCCCGGAATTTTTCTCTTTATATCCGCCATTGTTACTCAAAATCTGTACAAATCTACAACGCTAGTTGTAAATTATGCTTGGGTCAGTGACTATTGATTTATTTATTTGTACTATATTGACGGTATAATTTGCAAATTAATTGGTGATTTCGGTGATTTATATTAGCTGTTTTCTGGTTTAATATTATTCAAATATTTCAGTTCTGTAAATTGTTGCAGTGTATTTATTTTCTTCCGAAATTAATTAAAGATTTAAGTTTTTGTTTATAAACTCGATCTAATTGACCTGCCTTTACATGTATAAGGGCTCAGTTATTGACAAAATTTGAGGAATTAGTTTAAATAATTCAGTACAGTATTAAATATTTACATAGGTGTTATTTAATAAGGTACTATTTTATTAATTTAAATCCAGCACATGATACATAATAGGAACAAGTAATAGGAACAATTTCAATTATGGGCCAGTTATTTACCATAAAAAGTAGTTTTGTTACTGCAATATGTCGCCGTTATATGTAGTAGTAATTTATAACTATGCTATTTAGATAATAATTAATCGTTAAACTTTATGTGGTAGGTATACATTGGACTAAACAGTTTTGTTTTGATTTTTTTTTTTTTTTCAGGAATCGAAGAAAAATAAGCCGGTGTTATTAGTGATTTCCCTGGCCGGCATCAAAGTGTGCAGTTTGGATGGAAAGGTAACTTATGCACTTGTTATTTAGTATTCCCGTTTGGGTATTGTACGTTTGCCCCCTGGCGGCAAAGGTGGCAATTACTAGTTTGACTGGCGGCCGTCAGTCACATTTTTCCCTCCGCAAAGTGATCGATTTTTATCGCGTGGGAAATTATGATATGTGCAGCAAAGTTTTATACGGTTCACATGATGCACACACACTTGTTTTATAGTTACACATTATGAAAAGGGGCCTTGAGAGAAAGATTGCAGAAGCAGAAAGAAACTCGTTTCCGACGCCATTTTGTTTATTATCTAGCCTGGCGTGGGAACAGAGTTATTTATTCCTTTCAATTTGCATATCATGTTTTTTTCTCCCTCTGTCTCTCTAAATAACAAACAATAGATATTTCAAATCGGGTCAACATCTGTGGAATGCAGTTAGTTGATCGATCATAAACGGCCTTCGATGCTGCTTTTCAAGGTCATTTGTATCTGTCAGAAAAACTCAGCGGGGAGATGTGTGGTGGACAAGTTTCACTGACCTACAATAAATCAAATGATGGTTAGACTGACTGATGGGGGTGTGTGACGTCATCGTGAAAAATCATTGTGTCCAGGGTGATAAAAAAATTCGGAGAGGAGCATGGTGAACAGTGACAAGACTGTTGTTACTGTTCGGTTTAATACATAGGTGGCGCTCCAATTGTCTCAGAGAAACATGGGAAAACTGGAAAAGTCTAGCTGTATGTTGGAAAAATATATGCTATAGTAAATTTTATTTCCCTTGCGATTCCACCATAGACAGGTTTCACTGTATTAACTACAATTGTATGAAATATATGGAGTGAATTTCTTGGTTTTGTTTTATTACTTTTTGGTTAACTGTTGGAAATGAGCAGTGAAAAATGGTGTATATATAGACTGAGATGGATTGCGATATGGAAAACCTGTTGTTCACGTGCTGAAAAAGTAGTTTAAAGGCGAAAGAAGACAAGTGAGCAACACGAATGAGTGAAAAGTTTTGGTATTTGCCCCCTCCCTCCTCTTCCCCCCCAGTCCTCCTACTCGGTTCACATCTTCTTGGCAAGAAAGTTATTTGCCCCCTGGCGAGGCATACCTGAACTGCGCATGCGCACAAGATTGTAAAGCAACAAGCAATACAGAGGCTAATAAAAGGTTGAGCAGCTCTGGTCAGAGTGGGCGGGGCGTGCTTCTGCCGCCAGGTGGCAGCCCCAGGTTTCTCTATATACTCTCTATACAGTGGGTTTATTGGGATTGGTGGACGCCACGGGCTGCCACCTGGCGGCAGAAGCACGCCCCGCCCACTCTGACCAGGGCTGCTCAACCTCGATTTGCAACCTCTAGCGTTTGTTTGTGGCAACATTTTTGTGTGGGATTTGCACGGACCGGTGTGCACCTTTTGCATCGCTCTGGTATGTTGCACTTTTGTGCCCTATGACATATGACTACAGCGCCACCTATCGCAGTATTAGCTTTAATGCTAACTCTCCGCTTCAGGTAAATTGTAATACAGATTTTGTTGATCGTTTTTAAACTGTTTATAGCAGCACTTTATAGTTATATATGTAGTTGTAGATTACATCTTGGTAGAGTAGAGAATTAGTTATTGATTGATGACTGAAATGGTTTAAAGTTTATTATTAAGTAAATAGATGCATGTGAAATAAATAAAGTTGTGTCCATATTCAGATACAAGTGTATGTTTAATATGCAGTGAAACCTGTCTACCGTAGACTGGTTTTCAATCATTAAAGAGTTTGTTTTTTGAAAATAAGAATGAATCATGCTGTCAATTGGCCAAAAAATTAGATTTTGCACCATAGACAGGTTTCCAGCATACACAAGTTTCACTTATGTGTATAACAGTATGTAATAAATAGGAAACGATTACTTTTTAAAATAAAGCTTGTAATGAACGAATTGTTTAGCGTTTTTTTATGTGGGTGCAACTTGAAGAAAAGTAAAAATAAAGGGAATGTTTTTCGATTCCGATTCCAGATGGCGCTTTAGGAAACCCTGAGGGAGGGTTAAGAGCGCCATGTGGTGTCGGAAGTAAGAAACAATTTGCTTTATTCAGTGCTTTATTATGTACACACTGGTGGAATGTTTATTATTAGCCTGCAATACCAGACATGAATTTGCAATGAAATATTTGTTTCTAATATTTGAAATCATAATTGAAGGGTATATTATTCATTTGTGAAGTTAATTCTGAACAATTACTGATGAAGTCCTTTGCTGTTTCAGAACGTTTACATGGCGCATGCGCTGAGACGCATCTCATACGCCACCTGTGACCCAGAACACGCCCAATTCTCGTTCCTAGCCAGGGAACCAAAGGATCATTTGAGTTTGCAGTATTGCCACGCCTTCTCCACCCAAGCTTCTGACCAGGTAATAACAAATTCTTTCCTCGAGAAACTATATTGTGTTTTGGAACAGATGAGCTGTTTTAAATATAGATGATGGTGGAAAGATAATTAAAAGTTTGTCTGGGAATGAGTAGTAGTTAGTTCTGACCGCTTGAGGCGCTGCGAGTGCGCACATGGCGTTTCAATGAAGAAGTTTTGTGAAGGGGGGTCGAGGGGGGTTGGAAAGATTTGTTTGTGTCGGCTCTGACTTTGACCTGTCTGGAATTGCAGGAATGTTGGTTAGGGTAGGACACAGTGAGCCACTTTCACTGGGCTTTTCGGCTCAAATTGCACACTGCATTCACACAAACAAAGAAATGGCAAAATCAATACAATACACCAACTCTTGTTTCTCGCAATTTTGTACTGATGTTACTTTCCTGTTTTGTTGCTATTTCATGGCAGAAAGCTGTAACAGCACGTTATTATTGCAAAAACTTTATTTAATGACTGAAGTTTCCCTATTTTCCATAATTTGGAATAGTACTACACTTTGTACATTTTGGTCTGTAATTTGTGTTAGGTATAAAGAAATGAAGGTTATGTAATATCCAATTTACTTGAATTTGTCACGTTTTAAATTTAATGTAATTAAATAATGTGAACTGTTTTTTACTGATACGAATATAAATGAAAATTTTCCAATTCTGTATGCATACTGAAATGTTGTGGTGATTATAATATTATTATTATTATTAATCTGCAAGTTCTTGTGATTCATCTGTGTTCATACCACTCAGGGAAACCTGGGACATGTGGAAAGATTTCCTGGATTTTAGCTAAAAATGAAAGGAAAACTCGGGGAATTTACAAAAGTTTTGTCAGAACTTGGAAAACTCGGGGAAAATAATGTAATCGTAAATTAGTATGAACCATGTACAATTTTGCTTCTTTACTGTGTGTGGTACATAATTCAGTGATGTGATTGGTTGGGGGGATTCTGTTGGGATGTGGAATTTTAAAAGTGTGCACTTTGCATTTGCGCTGTTTTAGTTTGCTGGGTGCATTTGGTTTTATCAACAGTGCTGTGGTTTATCTGGATTATGATTGGACGGGGGAATCGTGCCTGGAGTTACGGCGCTCCAATTTCTGGCTTTATCAGGCAGCCTGGGCACGTGTCACGTGGTGTGGTCACGTGCTCGCAGGCTCTCGTTGCCCCTTGCTGGGCCCAATGGCACATGCCAGCCACATTGGCCGGCAACCATATGGCCACTTCTGGATTAGTGCTGCATCTTGCTCTCATATCCTTCCGGTTTATAGGTGTGGTGCCAAGATCTAGATGTGCCATTGTTAGTTGCCATTGCTGCAAACAATACTAAGCCTTGGATATAATTCCTGGCAGAGGGGCATATGAATTTTTGATGACCTTTATTGATCCGTTCATTACAGAGAAGTTTGTGGTGTTGCTAGAACTCCTGAACTGTCTGATATACAGCTAGAAACCTGGAAAATTTATAAATGTATTATTATGCAACTGAAATGCTCTGGTAATTTTGACTAAGCACTCTGGAAAATCTGGAAACTGCAAGGAAAATAGAAATAATGGATTTTATAAATTGGATTATTTGTCTGAGGTCAATGTTTATAATTTCCAGAATTCCTACCGACATGATGCAACAGTTGGTAAATAAAGTTTTGAATTGTGGGTAGCTATAGTATACGTGCAAGACTTCATTAGTATGGGGAAAATTTGTGATATTTTGAGGGTTTTTAAAAGCTGGGGCTAAGAAGATAGTGCATTTTGCCCCTGGTGGATGTTCTGTTTTGTTTTTCTGTTAGGAACTGGTTTGGCAATCTGTTTTTCTAGACAAAAAACAGAAACGGTGTGTGTATATTTTTAAAGCATAGCAAGGGATTGTGAAGCATATATTCAGACAATTGTATAGCTCAACTTCGAAAAACGATTTTGAAATTTTATTTTGACGAAAATTAGGTAACCTATATACTATAAACAAACAACTTGTGTACTCCACTGTAGACAAGTGGAAGTCCTTACAAGTTTTTTTACCGCTGCATGATGCATATGGGTAGGATGAAAGTTTTAAATTCTGCATACTACTGCAATTCCATAGAAACTTTGAAAATGCAGATTGTCCTGCAGGAAGGATGAGAGTTGCTACATCCATGGTGCACACACAATATCTCTGTATAAAGGGTCTAATAATGAGGTTTGATGCGTTTTGCCCCGTGCTGCTGCTGCTACCTGCATGGTGGCAACTGTAAAAAGTTTTTCTAGGGAAAAACCAAGAAACACGATGATTATTATGATTAGTATGTGCAATATGGGGGGATGTTTTGAGTGGAGTGTAGGTTGTTTGACCTGTGGAGTGTTTTGTGGAGCTTGAGGCATGATGGTTCGTGCCTGTCACACCTTCACCTCACCTCTTGCACCCCATTGGGTGTCACCCTACCAAGTGACCCGCAACACGTGCCTCATACATAAAAACATCTTGATAAAAAGATGTTTGTTTAAAGAAATAGGGGTTGGAAAAGTGAATGTCTTGCAATCAATCCATCATGGCTGCCGGCCAGCCTATACTATACTTGGCTCCTCCCCTTCCAACACCTCCTAAGCAAACAAAAGCCATATGAAAAATGTCGTTAGCACGTGCTATATACGCAAATGGTGCAGCAAGTTTTTGAGGGGTGGTGTACGTACTTTACACCCTTGTTCCGACGACATCACTTTGCTGAATCACCAATATATGTGAATATGTGTTCAATGTTTGGTTTGTGGGAACTTGTGATTAGGTGCTAGGAACGTGTTTTTCGTAGGAATTTTGCGATTTTCCACCACTTTGTTCCTCCTTTTCTTTTTTCCCCTCGGTTCACTTGGGAGGTTTGGTTTTGAGTTTAAGGGGGAATGGACAGGAATCGATGGATGTATTGCAAGGACAGCTTCTTGGAAAAGCACCACAAGAAATTGGTAATCCTGCATGGTTTCGTGACAAGGACAAAGTTGTGAGGATGACAACGGATATGTCTTTTTATATGAAATTCCAACATCTATTTTCTTTCCCAATCCGGTCCTCTCGCAGTTTCCCCCGTTTTTGTTTTTTTGTGAGACCTAAATGCAATGTGCCAACTGGCCCCACAGTGGCTTGTTGAAAGCCAAACATTTATAACGGCATTAGGAGATAGACAGTGTAAATAACTAACTTGTAACACCTAATATTTTGTGGTTTAAAGACTTTTTAGGGCCCCTTAAAGGTGAACTGACAGGGTTTTGTAAGGTACCCTGATAATTGGTTAGTAAGTAGCTATTTGTGTCCCTTATACACTGGCGCAACCAGAAATCCATTACAAATTGAAAAACAAAAGTTATACGCTCAGGCGTGGCTCAGTTGTTCGAAAGTCAGTACCTTTCTCAGTGCCTTTTCCATAGAAACCATA
>JAQFZQ010003728.1:0-10067 GCA_034696005.1 Glomeris marginata | reverse complement strand
GATGACGTCATAGGTCACGTGCGATATGATTTTCTGATTCCTCGCATGTGACTTCCTATTCAACTGTGAGATAGTTTGTATTCTAATTGCCACCGTTTAATTTATATAAATTAAGGCCCAGACTTTTGGTTCACCCTGTATATTGAGTTTTAATTGATCTGGAAGTTAAGCTCTTGCAATGTTATTGTTATTTGGTATATAGTACTGGGTTGTTTTCGTTCCGTTTGCACCTGGTAAATGGGTGTTATTGAAGTTAGTGAATGGTGTTTACCTGGAATACCTCTTTGAGCTATTTAATCAATGACATGATATGGTATTTGGTACGCGGCTACTAGTTGTGTTGTTGTTATTGAGCAGTGCATCAAACTCAATCGATGTTGTACAGAGTCGATGAAAATAATATTCCGTCACATCCAAAGTGCTAATGGTACCGGATATTGGAATTCTTTTAAAGAGAGCAAATGCGTAGTTACTATAATATTTTCGAATGACAACCATATTTTTCAATGATCATAATTATTTACAAAATTGCCTTGGGATTTATGTTTATGGAACAAATAATACATAATTGTTTCTCTTATTTGTTTTTTTTTTTTATAATCAACCAGCCCATTTTTTGAATTGAGCCTCGTAATTGGAAATTTGATCCAAAAAAATTATAGGCCTATATTTTTTTTTGCAATCTGTGTTTGTTCAATTATTATACAATACTATACTTGTCAGGCAACAACAGGCTCTTGGCCCAACTAGGTTGCCCTTGTCAAGTACCCCATAATATTGAGAGAAACAAACTTCCAACTTAGTTTTAAAACTTTCCACAGTAAGCGCCTCCACCACCTCATTTGGCAACCCATTCTACTCATTCACAACCCTGTGATAAAAGAAGTGCTGCCACATCAATAGTTGGGGTCTCTGCTTCTGTAATTTGAAACGGTGCCCCCTTGTCTTACTCTCCCCAACAAACTGAAAAAAGTACTCAGCCCCAGGGTAATTAATGTTTTTAATAAACTTAAAGGACAACTGACACGGTTTTGTAAGGTCCTATGCTATTAAAATAACGGATAGGTAACGGTAATTTAAAACTATGAGTTCCCTTGGAATATTTTTAAAAAAAATTATTGACAGAGTTATTTAAAATCAAGGAGGGGAAGTTTACCCCGAGCGCCATTGGCTAACTGGCAACTGTGGGTGGATGTATGTTGCTCTACCCAATGAGGTAAACGTTTGTTGAACGTCATGGCAGCTGCAGCCAATGGCAGCATATTCTACATGTTTCAGCATTCCAATTTTGACTTCGAAGGTACTTGAGAGACACGATTTCATGTAAGTTTACTAATTTATATAAAAATAACGAATCGACGAAAAAAAATACGACAAATCTCTAATTTAGTTGAGTGCTGCATGGAAAGTTTTTCGAATCATTTCATGTCAGAAATTTTACATGTCAGTTTACCTTTAAGAACTTGAATCGTCCCCCCCGAATGCTATGCCTTTCCAATGAAAACAACTTAAGCTCCCTCAAACGGTCTTCATATGACAAACCCCACATCCCACTGATCAGTTTTCTCGTCCACTTCTGAATCATCTCTAAAGCCTGAATATCTTTTTTTTATAATACGGTGCCCAGGCCTGTGCACAATATTCAAGGTGGGGTCTAATTATGGACCGATACACCAGTAACCATACCTGCCTTGAACGACTCACCATCCCCTGCCTCATCATACCCAAAATAGAATCACCCTTCCTACAAGCAGCCAGTACAGTAGTTTTCACTCTATAAATGTAGCTGTTTTCATCACTTTAAATATTATGTATTTTAAGTTCAGTATCATTGAATAAAAACTTTGAAACTCTCCCGCGATTGTTATTCAAACTGACATTTGCATACATAAACTGATATTTTAATGCAAATCTTAATAAGTTGATTATAATGTATCAGTAAACTTCCCCAGTTGATATTGCTATTATGAAATGAAACGCAGTTTAGGTTGTACTACGGAACGGCTGAACTACGGAAAGGAAAAATGACCTCTAAGGGCCACTCCATATGACCACTACCGCGCATGTTTGCATAAGGTCTATTTGCAAAATAGCATTTTTTGAGATTAAATTGCTTATGAGTTTCATTCCCAAAATTAGGGCTGATTGATTAAATATAAAAAAACGATGTAATAAGGGAAACAAATATGTATTAATTATCCCATGCGCATACAACCCAAGTTAATTTTCTTCATAATTATCATAATTTTCAAAGCATATTTGGTATCATAGAAGAATTTTCACAATTTGTCTCTAACCAGAGCTGTTCAAAAGGCGAAAAATTGGGTTGCCTTTCAAAAGTGCAATTGCCACTTCCTATTTGCTCACGTTAACAGATTTCCAATATCTGGTACTATTGGCACACTGGAACTGAGGGAATGTGGCTT
Organism: Glomeris marginata; assembly: GCA_034696005.1. NCBI lineage: Eukaryota > Metazoa > Arthropoda > Diplopoda > Glomerida > Glomeridae > Glomeris > Glomeris marginata. Next base: position 7,641 of record JAQFZQ010003728.1, on the reverse strand, counting down.
TTTATCCAGCCTGTATAACATCGATCGAATTTGATGTACCGCTCAATAACAATAATAAAGCCAACTGGTCTACCAGTTTCATTCGGTCCATTAGTGAGTTGAAAGACGGATTCCACGTCAACACATTAACTACAATAACATCCATTTACCCGGTGAACACTGAATAAAAGCAACACAGTTCTCTATGGATACTGAACAACAGTAACATTGCAACAATTCAACTTCCAGATCAATTAAAGTGAAATGCAATTATATTTCATCAGTTGAAAACTGTCTTTCAGACTTGACTGTCTAACAATGGATATTGCGAAATTCTATATTATTTGCACCATCTTAATACTTCCATTACAAATTATTTGCCTAAAGGTAGACCGGACACAATGGGGTAGGGAAAGCCGGCAACATGAGTCCCTGGAATGTAAGTTAATGTCAGCAGTACAATACAAATATAATCACAACCTATTTAGCTTTCAACATTAATATTACTGTACAATCTGTCAATAACGGCCATCCGTAAAGTATTTGCCAGTCTTTATTTTAAAATACAAAACTGTTAAAATATTCATTAACAAACAGTTTACCGGTCATCTTAAACTATTCTGAAAAAAATATTACGGTAATTTTGAAAGTGTATCTTAAACCTAGGAAAAATAACTTCAGTATTGGTGGCAAAATGATACAGTATGATCTTTTATGGGCTTTATTTTTCCTAGGGTCAAGAAACAACTTCACATGTAAGGTAGTACTTTTTAAAGATAGTTTAAGATGCACGTTAAACTTTCAGTTATTTAACATTTGATATTTCCAAATTTATTTGTCAGATAATAAAACACAATATTGCCTTTTTGCAGTACAGCGAAAATTAACAACACTTCACGGTGGGGTTGAAGTTGTAGCAAAAATGAAAACCACACCAAATAGTCTCATACGTGCAATATCGAAATTTGGATATCGATATAAATATGAAAGTGTACTTGTCATCCCTGAGAGAAAGTTTGGTACTTACATATTACAGTTGCATTTCTCTTATAAACGAGTTCAATTTGATGATAGAAACAAGTTCACAGGGAAAAAAAATGAAATTGTTTTTTCCGCATCTATCTAATTGATATTTCCAGAAAACGTTGCAAATTTAAAAGGATTATTGCCCTCTAATTTCAATTACAATTTAAGAAGTACAGAGCAAATTGAAATCGAATTTTGAAAATTAACCAATTGGGTGTCGCCGTACAAATGTTTTAAAATGCGGGTTTCTAAGATGAATGGTGAAGTGATGCAGCACCTAGAACACGTTGCTACTACATATTTCAGGTTTTTAATACATGCCAATCAATCCACTTATTACAACCCTTAGTGAACGAGGCTTTGCTTCACTGCAGCACACAGCATTCATAATTTCAAAATTTGTAATGGCACCAAATGTTCTGGAAATCATTTTTATCAACTAAATATGATGTGCTCTTCCAGCACCTAATTCGAAATTGTGCTCTATCTTTAATGGTTGAAAAGTTAGACCACCAATGACATTGAAAGAAAGGTTGAAGGAAAATTTGAAACGCACCATTTGATCGAGCGTCCATTATTACCTATTTGATAACCACATCGCCAATGTTGTATCTATCTTTGTTAAAAATATATTTGCACTGCATGCACACTTAGGTCTAATTTATTACTGGTGTTTATTGCATTTTCTGACCTTCAACAGTGTTCATTTCTCAAATACTACGTTCACAAATGCAAAATAATCTTGACCCAGACAGCTAACCGCCGTTCGGCGTGTGATGCCACCTTAAATACAAATGAAAAGAACAGCGCTCCGATAACAAGCTCAAGCACCATACTGTGGTATAGTCAAATTGTAAATTTTCCCTTCCCACAATTTAGGTTCTTAATTAACACTACTAATGGCAACAAGTATTTTATTTTAAGGTTAACCTGAGATAAAATACTATCTTTTGAGACACCAATCACAATTATAATATACAATATTAATGAAATGTACATAATGATTAAATACTTAAACTGAAAGCCTTATTTCCTGGATGTGAAATGCCTACGCGTTTTCATAATGTTCGTTCGATTTTCCAATGCTAATCCTGCCTGGCCCTAATCGGTTGTCCGGAATATACAAGATAGCTTACAAATAACCGTATAACTATTTTATTTATCCATATTTGGATATAAAACTTGGTGGGTTTCTGCAGAAAAGTGTGTTCATTTAACGAAAATTTATAAAATTGGGGTATCCTTTCAGGGAAGGAAAATGCAAGCACTGAAGTTGAAAACTATGTGCTTGTCCCTAATCGGTTGTCCGTCACTGTATATTAATAAGAACTATGTAATGCAATATACTTAGTCATGAACTTGTCTCAATTATCACATTGCTTAATTAAGTATGCATACTATTTATGCTTTGCTGTCTTTTTTACGCTAACAGAACACATTATTGGTGACTGGATGCATCTGCTTTCAAACATGTTCGTGAATGTTGTAATTGCATATATCAACAAACACGAAACCGGAAATTTTTCACTGCATCTAGACTATGGTGTTTACGACGCATTGCATGTCGTATTACTGGAAAAATGTAATCTTGTTAATGTATTCCACGATAAGATATATGTAAGCATTAATCGCTAACAAATTCTAGCTTTGGAATGGCAATACAATATTCTTAAATATCTGTCAGAGGCTTCACATAAGCTTACATTATACATAACAAAATTGTTATTACATCAGAGGATGATGGGCCGTGAATTGCACATATATACAAAATCATTGCGGGGCTGATTCTTCAGTATTTAAGACGTTTGGACCAAAATATAACCATGGGACCTATTTAGTGGTGTCATTCCGCATAACATGAAAGCAGAGACTGAACAGGTTGTGGATGCATTTTTTGCCACATTTCAAGCTTCCTTAAACTCACAATTCGTTCCCAACCCTTAAAAGCTTTAAATTGTACTCTCATTTTCTTAAAAGTTATATAACATTGAGGTGGGTCAATAATTAGGGGAACGGGTTCAGGAACAGTAAATAGCGCTTGACTAATATGTAAAATTCTTCTAAATGGTTGTTAAATCTGTGGATAAGGACTGCAGCGTTCTTATTACCCTGGAATTTGCAGAAGCTTGTCCTTCAGAGGACGTCCTTTCCAAAATTAGAACGTTTGCATAAAATGGCAGGCATCAATTAGGGGATCCCCTAACCCAAAAATGCAGATTACATGACGAATTCAATACATTGGGAGGTTAGCGTGCTCACGATAGCGTGCTCATAAGTACGGGCACACCATATGATGTTAAATGTTGTTAAAACGGTACAATGTTCTGGGAAAATCTACCGTAATCTTTGACAGACTTAGTTATTCAGCTCATTGTTATCTAAGATATACTATTGCATTCTATTTCATTGCATTTAAAATTTAAAAAACGCCAGTGTAATTATCATATAAAAATTCTGGCAGGAACAGAAAGACACTTCACAAACAGTAATCATTATTGGAACAACTGTCCGAAGAAGAATGACTTGGTTACACCATATGCATGAAATCTTCTTACTGAAAACGACTACTGAACACTTGGTAAAAGAATAATACATTTTGCAATGAAATTTAAGGACATATTATCCGTTCAATTATAGAACTGTAACCTTTGGCAAGGTACAAACCTTTGATCTGTACATTACACTAAATAGTTCAGTATGGCAATGACTCAATGTCTAAAGCACTATTGCAAGTTAGCAATGAAAATTGTATTGATTGAATTGTTTCTTATTTTTACTTAGTTAAATCCGGTGACCGCCATGCCACTGCGTATGTATAAAATTCACGCGGACTCAAACAATTTGGTTGCAATCCCGTTTGCAACCATTGAAATTGACCGTTCAATAAGTCTCTGGCCAAAAGATATCGGCAGGAAGTATTTCGGGTACTTTAATTCGCTAAAGGCAAGTAATGTATATGTTACCGTTATCCTGTCAAACCCAGCAATCTGTCAAATTGATGTTACAACACGATATTGGTATGTTACGACGCTTCCATCTGGTGCGTTAAAACTAACCTACCCTAATTTAAACTAACTAAACTATTAATCCCGCAAACAATTAAAACATTTGTAGATGGTGGGAGAAAAACGGTATTTGCATGTTTAACGTTTTTCCAAGGAGTTTATAACTCCTTGGTTTTTCCGCATAATAGGCTTATCCCGTTGTGATGTCATATGATGTCATATTCGGCAGATTGACGGCTTGGCAGAATGACAGCAAAATATTCGCTGCAATATTTCCCTTTAATTAGCTTTTACCAATAGCAGGGAGTGGTCTTGCCGTTATTGGCATTATGGCTGCAATGTGGATCATTAATTAATAATCCACTTATAATTCGGTTTAAAATATGCATTGAGTAAAGTAAGATATTGACCAATCCTGCTGATTCATATTCGTTTTTATACTGATAGATTATGGCTCGCCAAAAATATCAAAATTGGTGAATTGAACTAAGTTTTCAAAATTAGTAAATGTGAAGCAAGGGACATATGCGAAGTAAATATAAATTCTCTGGCCAAAACAAGGAACGATCGAAATATTTAATTAAAGAATATATTTCAAAATATTAAAACATGTAATTCGCAATGCAACGGCTAATACATCCTTAATGAACCACATATTCTTTATATTATATTAATTGTTCCCATAGCCACAAGGGATAATGTATTACAAAATTCTCATGGTCATTCTTACTGTATTTGCCCTGATTACAAATTCCTAACTTTTAGTGCTGTAACATGAATTACTCAAATAGTTTATCTCACCGACAATCCAAAAAACCGCAATAACTGGATAACAAATTCGGTAAACAGCAGCTGTAGACACCATAGAACTAATTGTACACAACTTCACGAACAACAATGGAAGCACGCAATGCCAATTGAATCGCACAGTGACATTGCAAATCATGTTTCCTTCGTTGTAAACACAAATGTTAAATTATTGCAATATCTTACTTTTCAGAAAGCAAATGTCCTCCACACCGCAGAATGTGAAAGCACAAACTCCGTGCAGGCTTATTTGTTGGATATGGCACAGTTTTTTAACGCAAGGTATTGTTCAGGAGTTTGTAATTTAGCTAAGACTAATTTACAAATATTAATTTGTAATAACATTTCCTGTAGAATATTTGACATCAGAAATGGCACCGAATACATTGTTGTAAGTATTTCGGAGAATAAAGGCCATGTATTGTTAGACAATAACTTATAAATTCATTTGTCTTACAGGTAATGCACTACACATTTGTTCATCTTGCTCCCAGAATAACAGACACGATTCACAAAGATCTTTACCAATATTCAAGAAAATTCTTGAAAATGTGGATAGATGAAGTTGTTACGGTTGCAGCAAAGCAACCACAATCAATGACTATTCAAACACTGATAAACTGTTTCGATACCAAAATATGGCTTGCAATTCTTTTGAGTATTTCTTTGTTTCAAATAACATTTCTGTTAGTCTTCATTATCAGCCCTACTGCACAACGGTCAAAATTTACAAGAAATGAGAAATCTATCACACTGACATGCTCGTATCACTGCGAGGTATGCACATTTCAATGGTAAACCTTTCATGCGTTTCCTAGTAGTCTTACATGCATGATGAGGCCAATCAGGAAAGTAATAGCCACTCTTTCTTTTAAAACACAAAGATGTGGAAAAATCAAATGTTTGACATGCAACTTAAAACATTTTCTAATAATAGTACATTTTAGATGAAATTGTTTCTAAGCCCAATAACAAATTGCAGCACCAACTTTACTTTTCTAAATTACATAAAGTGTTGATTCATTGGTTAATGATTGTCTTGCAAAACTTTCTTTTGCAGCTTCAGATCATACATTCCCTTGCATCTCATCCAAAACTTTACAACTGTCAACATCTGTCGCATTTTTGCTATTATCAACTGTGTATCTGACATTTTATACAACAGCTGTGGCAAAACTGACAGACAAAGTGCCTTATGATACTATAGATAATTTTATGGGTTCCGATATGTACAACATTTCTTTACATTGGGGAAATATGGTTGAAAACTATATAATGATGGTTTGTGCTCACAACTTCATTTAGACAAGGTGGCCCGCTTTGGGCGCTTTGGCCTAGTACCTTTGTAATGGTGAAAGATAAGTGAGTAATGTTAACGGGAGTGTATTAATAGTAAGTGCCCTATGCCGATTCCAAAAATGGTATTTCACATGACCTTGAGTGCTAGTTTCAAGGTTACTGCATTTTTGTCCTTTAAACTGCTAATGGTAGACAAGGAATTCGAATATTAAACTTGAAACGTACTATCGACTTAGACTGAAAACAATTATTATTGCATATTTTTGAAACCTAAATCACTCCCGCAAAGGAACATTGAAATACATTGTGTACAGTGCATCACAGCAAACATAGGCCGCTATGTGGCAAAGTCATAGTGTCATTGTACATGCAGGTAATTAAGCATTGACTACATTTCTCACTTACCTTTCACCGTTACGAATGTACTAGGGCAAAGCGCCCAAACTGAACCACCCTGTATATATACAGGGTGATTCTGTAATAGGTGGACAAACTTACAGGGTATATTCCCTGCATAAAACCAAAACATAAAGTTCATATAAACACATGTCCTTAAACGCTTAGGTTTTTAAGCAGCACCTGAAACGTCACATCCATAATTGATGCTCCCCACATCTTACAAGTGACTTATTTATTAGAAATGCTACATGGTTTGACAGCAGATGCTCAAAATGTGTTCCATGGGATGCAATGCATGCATTAAAACGTCTCAACATGGACTGTTGCACCCATTCAAAAGGTGCCAGGAACACTGCAAATGGTCGCACAGGCAACAAAAATTTGGTAGTGAATTTCGGCTGCAGTTGCAACTAGAGTTGCATAAACTAAGGATTTAATGTGGCCCCACAAGTAGAAATCTAAGTGATTCAGCTCTGGTGAACGTGGGGACGATTAGCAGTTACTTTTTCACAATGTGGGAGCATGCATTACGAATGTAACGTTTCAGGTGCTACTTAAAAACCTAAGCGTTTGGGGACATGTGTTTATAAGAACTTTATGTCTTGGTTTTATGCAGGGAATATACCCTGTAAGTTTGTCCACCTATTACAGAATCACCCTGTATAAAAAGAATCACATTTCTGTGAATGCACTTCTGTTATTAAATAATGTCTTGATCACACTGGGGAGTTTTCTAGAGTCAGTTCTGGATGGTGGCATGTTTGAACGGCTGTGGAAAAATGTAGATGCTCTTTCCAGTTTCTCGATCAAGTATCTTGTCTATTGAAAGAAGTAGACCTGAAGTCTACTTTTGATCAATAATAGAAACATGTTTTTAATTACTTCTTGCCGTGGTAGCATGCAATCTGTATTAGAAGAATTATTGCCAAGTGCAGCCAGCGCTATCAATTATATCGCAAAAAGTTACTTGGTTTCCAGAAATTTGCCATACTAAATTGCCCAGTGTGAACCTGGCTTAAGCAGCCGAATCTGAAAATTTCAAAAACAATACTGTAACGGCCCAGTGCCATTACTACCCTCTAACCCCCGCACAGTGACGTAAGCGTGGACGGGTGGCGCGGTAATA
>JAQFZQ010003727.1:0-10069 GCA_034696005.1 Glomeris marginata | reverse complement strand
GTACCTTTGTTTGTGGACGAAAACATTCCCGGACTTTAGGTATTTGGGAAAAAGCAACCGTTTTTTCCCTGGCATTACGATTATGACACCAAAATAATTATTTTTGCTCGTAGCGTATGCCACACCATGGCCACAACGAACTGGTTGTTACCCAAAATGGCGGACACGTTTCCTCTGGTTTCATCGTGTTTACTATGGGTGACGTCACGTATGACGCTTGCTGCAACAGCCCTATAGGAGGAGAATTGGGCGGTGCAACATAACTGGAGGGTGGAGTTAACTGAAATCGGTTATTTTGTTCACAAATAGTGTTTCATTAATATGACTTTTACTTGAAGGGCAGAGTGCTGTTAAAGACGTATTCCCTTATAAGGGACACAATTGTGGATCCCTTGGGGTGCCGTTATAGAGAGATTCCACTGTATATGTTTTATTATAGAATTAAGTGACACAGCGTAAACTTTCCAACAGTCAACATATTGGTTGACTTAAAGCAAACTTATTTTAAGGTTCAAAAATAGATTCAGTAAACTGTGTACAATGTGATGACAACAGTCCAACAATGGCATTGTGTCAGAATGCTGGTAAACATCCCCAACCACCATTTTATTCTTCCTTCTATACCCGAAATAAACTAACTTTAAAGATAAAGAATGACTTTTTAAAAAGACCTAGTTACTCAGAGCATGGTATAGTTTTGCACTGAAATAGGTATTTCCAACATTTAAGTTTTGGGATCAAACTTAGGGTTATTCCTTCTTATAAAATGCTATGTAATGACAGAGATCAATCAACTGACCACCCTGTACTTGAACCAGAACTAATGGCCACCAATGATAAATTGTAATCGACAGATGAAGGCGTCAGTGTCAACTTTCACTTGTTGAAAAGATTAATGTTCTGCCTTTTTCTAATACTTTGTAATAAAACCTGAGAATAATTCATTTTTTCACCATCAAACCAAGTTTCCTTTTGTATGTACTGACATTAAAAATAAACTCAAAATCACCTAAGTGCTTGTGATATTATTTTGTTAACATAAGTTCAAACAAAATGTCGTGTCGTTTTCTCCAATGTATATAATCCTTTTAATTGATTTAATTGCCAACTTGCAAAAGTAAAGGCCCCGTCCATGCTATCATGATTTTTAAGGGAATATCGGATTATTTTATTTGGAATATATAAACGAGGTTAGAAAGGGTTTGTTTTGAGTGGAACAATCATAAGTGAAAAGAATTATACATTTTCGAGAACTTAAAAGTTGTAAGTGGGGATCAAATTCGAGGCAATGCGGTGAAATATTTAATTTAAGCCAACTCCATACAATTAAAACTTTGTTGAAGTATTCCTTAGAATGTTAGAGCTATCCTAATTGGAATTCAAAGAGTGTCCTGTGAGCAAACAAACAGTAATTGAGTAACCTGATACTATAGAGTCCAGAATTCAGGTGTCATTTTGCTGTCAACACTTCAAAGTTAAAAACAGTTCTTCCATAGTCTTCTAGAATGTACACCACTCAAACAACATGCTAATTAATTGACTGGTTTTCAGTAAATCCTTCTAATATTACTTCCACTACATTATTTTTAGTATACCAATTACATGATCCCCAAAAAGATTTCCTCTCAAACTACCAAATATAGCGCATTGAAAAGCTCATTGTCACATAGTAATGCAAAAGTTTCATAGTATTTCATAGGAAATTCTTGCTGTTACATTTTATTACATAATTTTTTTAAATTTCTGTACTCTGGTTTTCCAAATTTATTTTCTTTGTCATTTTATGGTTTGCAATTTAAATGTTTATTTGGTTGAGCTTCGTAGTTTAATTCTTATTCCAGCAATATTGATTTTCCTGATATTTATGGTATTGTTTACTGCTTAATCCAATTTTCTTGGGTTTCTATGTCAGCAACATGTCTACTCGCTTGTTGATGTCATTACAAAGATGTCTATCAACATCCTGGTCCTTTAATAGTTTTGTTGATCGTCATTGTTCTTTCTTTGTTCTAGTTTATTGCCATATTATTCTTGCTTATATAGACATACATTTTGCATCATTCAGACGTCATGACAACCAATTATTATTACTGTTATTGATTTTGGAATTTAATTTGTAATATAGCACAGTTACATTAACTCCCATATAACACTTCCCAAGAAAGAAGATTGTATAACGTTCATAAAAGTCATACAGGACTGGACTTGGCCCACTGCTGAAGAGGGGTGACAGTTTTGTGCCTGCACCTTCAGATCAGCATTCAATGACTCGTGAGTGACCCCTCTTTAGCATTGGACCTAGTCCATTACAGTGTGACGTTTCTGACCTTTGTACTGTCTTCTTTCTTGGAACAAGCAATAAAGGGAGTTTTGGAAGCTGGAGGTAACAAGACAACCTCCTAAAGTAACTATAAAGAGTCATTCAAAGTCAACGCCAAGTTCCCAGAAATAACAAAAAGAAGGTCCAATCAGAGAGCATCAACAATGAACCTTAGACATATCAGCAAGTTCAAATATAAAAGAATTGCACATCCCAACATGCACAATGGGGCAGTGTACTTATACAGCACTTCAAAGATCCTCACCACCCAAGTGTTATGCAAAGTCATTATTTTTCTGTAGGAATTCAGCTCAAGTTACATTGCAGAATTATGCAGTGACAAAACTTTGGCACTGTCTATACGAGATCATCATGCAGGAAAGTAGGTATATAAAATGTGCAGGCCAATTTGAAAATTCTTTACACGAAGCTTTCAGAAAAGGGCTTTATATGCGGCAATAAGCAGATGAAGCTGTTGCAATTTGCATAACACAAGCATTTGGCATTTGCCAGGAACTTCCACCTATAGGTGGAGTAACACACGACCAAAAATTCAAAACTTCATGAAGTGACAATTCATTGCTGAAGATTTACAAGACAGTTGGACCATAATTTTATACGGCTTTGTAAATTACCAACATCCTTATTGACATCAACATTAAAGGTGAACTGACACGTTATTGGAACATACCCTGAAAAGTTCCCTGTTTATTGATGCAATGCCCAAAAAACGATTGGCGCGAACGAAAGTTTTGTAAAAATTAGTAAAACAAAGTTACGACTAGTTAGAGATGTGTCACAGAAGTGCATTTGTCCAGTACACGCCTTTTACTTAAGCTAACTTTTGCACCCATCAATGATGGCTACCCTGTTTGAAGTGTAAATCAAAATGCTCTTCTGATTCTCGAAAAAAGATTTATAATTCTGAACTGGAGAAGAGTAGAAGAGTCTGCAATCCCCTATGGAAATTTTCTTCTCTCGCAGTGTTGCATCAATGCAGCAGCAGGTATGCACGTGGAACCAACACGCACATGGGCCATGTCTGCTGCAAACATGTTGCATACTTTAAAACATGTGGCAAAGCTGCATGAAGTACGTAGGAAGTCTGCATGCAGGAATGTATTCTGCAGCTAATTCCACATAAGCTGCACATTGGCTTCAAAATAAATCCGCTGCAGACTTGCTGCAGTTTGTCACGTACTTAAAGTATGCATCAGGCATATTGCAGGTTTGCAGCAGGCATGTCTGAAGTGTGTGTTGGTTCCACTTGCAGATCTGCAGCAGCAAACAAACATTTCTGTGATTGCAAACTATTTAATTGACAAGCCATATTAAGGAAAAGATCAGATATGTCCAACATCACGGCACATTTGAAAGTCTTATTGCCCCGTGTCTAAAAGCAGCCTGTTTGTAAATTTCCATAAAAATAATGGAAATAAAAGTAAATGTGCGGACAGGAAGGCTGTTATAAATTTAGTTACATGTGTCAGATGCCATAAGGGATCTCCATAGTTGCTTCAAAAGTGGTTTTTACTTGCGTCGTTCAAGTTGGGTTGCCTTTTTGCTGCTTTTGCAATTTTTTACTATTCATAAATGGTTTATTTTTACTAAATAAATGTTAGAAACTGCATCGACTTCAACATATTGTGCAATTTTGTGTCTTGTATCTAATGGTAATCACAGTGGCATGATGAGCTTAGCTGTAAATATTTAAGGACACGTATGACATTTGCAGCCAGTGCTATGATAAATTGCCGCGGATTATTACCATGCATTTGGAGCTGCCATTTTTATAGTATGGCACTAAAAGCGAGAGAATCGTAAATTGGGGCTTTAAATAAGAGGACAATCAAAGTCTTTACCGACTTCGGTGGACTGCAATTACATAACCAAATTTAGCACATTTCATGCATGCCACATTTTGGGGATGGTTTTTAGTGGGTGGAAATTGAAGCAAATAACGCCGTTGGCTGTAATTTCCCTCCAAAATTTCCATTGCATTATTCGTTGGTCGTATGCAAATGAGTACTAAGTTTGCAACGTTATTGGTTTCTTGATGGTGGGCAATTCGCACTTAACAATATTCCCATAGCTGATGTACACAAGGGTAGCTAGGAAGAAAAAAAATGGCGAAGATATTTATTGCATCATCCCAACTTTTTTCTTTCTACACACTATACTTTCCATTACCACTATTTTTCATAGGCCCTAAAGGTGTAAAAAGCCTCGCATCTAAGACATCATAAATCTTTTAAGATATAAACTAACAATGCGTTTAATGAGCATGCGCAGCAAACATGTTGCCTTTCACTCTTTTCACTCCAGTAAGTTGAGCAAATCAATATGCTAATATGGTAATGCACGCCCTCTATCTTGGAAATCTGAACGATTAATGAATCTCCTGACAACAAGGCAAATATGTATGCACAGCCAGCATGAAAACGCATTTTCATATAATTGTGATTTATCTCCTACTGAAACTGGTTAAAATCTGTGGACGACACTCGAGGGAGTTTTCACAAATAATAGCCATAATACTGTATTTACTATACACACTAAAGTGTAACGGATATATTCTCCTATAATCCTCCATTATCAAGACATTTGGTGCAGGGAATAACAATATTGACTTTGCAGAAATGACCTTAAAAGTTGTTTTTCTTACCCATGTGCACCAACTCCAAGAAGCTCAAATATTGAACATGCTTCTTCTAGTGTATTATTGTAAATACAAATTTTGAGATTTCCCACAAAGCAAATATATATGCAGCTATAGTATATACGAGTACAACTTGCATTGAAAAGTTTCAGGAAAGTATTATTATAATGTAAAACTACATATTTTATGCAACATTAACTTCAGAATTGCCACTCTCTTGCGGAAAGGGCAATAACAAAATAGGAAATGGGCAATTGAAATGTGTGTATGCCAAGTAAACAGTTTTGTAACAAACCATGCCTAAAACCAAAATGGCGGTATTATCCATAAAGTCAAATAATCACCATTTTTTTTTTAATTTAGATAGAAATTACTCAAAGGTGAACTGACAAGGTTTTGCATGCTACCCTTTTGATATCACAATAAAACGTAGTTAATATCACTAATGTCATTGGTGAAATCCGTTTCTCAATATGTATAGTGAAAAGAAAGTTATGAGCTAAAGGAGTTTCGTTGTTTTGAATTTTCTGAGCATGCGCAGTGAGGTGCGCACGACGTATGATGCACCTGCTGCACCATAACTTGCGTATAAGCGAGCCGCCATGTTGTTTGCTCCACAGCAAACACGTAATGAAGCTACTCGAAAGTTTGGCACACCATATTCGGCGATACATTAAGGATGTAGATCCTACCGCACATCTAACCGCTGGCAAAACTTTTGCATTTTTTTGTAAAAAGCTACTGCGTTAAAAAATCTCATAATTTCAGCGAAATTTAAGAAAATTAGTGTGAGCTTATGATTAAATTCTGGTTGCAATTGGTGTCGACAATTTTAACCTTGTCAGTTCTCCTTTAACAAGAAAATAGTTGTAAAAATAATTGGTGTGAAAAGCATAAAAATAGTGGATTTCATTTCGATATTTCTGGCCGATTGTAAACAAAAACAATCAATTTTCATTGATAAATACACTGTCACAGTGATAATAAAACATCCATTAATTTATAAGCAATAAATTCGAGTCCTAACTCCTAAGGAAAAATATAATTTACAGTCCCTTATTTAATCAAATTTAATGAAAGCAAAGTACTAAAATGCATGACTCAACTGTACTTTGTAGGTAGAGATACAAAGTGATATCTACCTAAGCAACTAACTAAACTGATTATTTTCACAGGCACATCAATTTCTATGGGATTTAACATGGACAATAACTTATTAGTTGCTACCGAAGGTTTCGAAATTTTCTGCAAATATATCTGCATTATTTATTTAGTATATATTAAATAAATCATCACATTCTGCATAATTATTATTGATGCTCGGAGCATAAGAAGTAATTATACAAATACGGTTTTCATAACTTATTTACATTGCTCCAAATGACATTATTAACAATGTAGTAACTATTATGACTATTACTACTTCAAGTCAATTTAGAAAATAAAGCTACATCAGTTGTCAACTATATCATATTTCATCGACATCTGAGCTGTTAATAATTAATTAAGGTCTATTAATTGTAATTGCTTCTGGATCAATTTCATTTCAATTACCTAATGTGCAGCACTTTTATTGCGTGACTTTCCTCATTACTTATGTAACTAGTAACAGTTTGAAAACTTAATTACGTAATTACCGAGGTACACTTATGTTTTAGGAAACTGTTTTTTTCTCAATGTCTAAGTCAAATTGATGTTAATAATTTTGCATGAAAATATTCAGTGCAAAATCTTATTACAGGTCACTTAACCAAATTATACAAATACTAACGGAACAAAACTTGAAACTTTTTAACATGCCGAAACAAGCAATAATCTAAAATTAAGTAATAAATATTCAACTGTAAATCTGCATGAAAATTGATATATTTTTTTAATTCAAATTTTATTTCGGAAAATCGATTTAAATACTTAAGGGATAAATCAATGTGACTATCATTTTGAATATCCCAAAAATGAAACAATTTCCTGGCACAGTAGTGTAATTTAATTATAATCATACGATGCAAATAATTTAATAATTCACAGTTGAACGAGTAATAATTGGTTCCTCGTGAATTCAATTGTATTTTTTAAATTTCAGAACATTATACGGAAATATAGACAAGGACAAAAGTACTTTTATCAGCAAAAAGTATTAGCTAATTACAGTTTTGTTAATTTCTTCTCCATAAACTTTTAAAATCACTAATAGCTTTTTAAATATTTTCCCCCAGATATTTTGTTTCACAACTTGCTTTATTTACCGTTTTACTTAATGTAGGTTAAAGGTGAACTGACACGGTTTTGTAACACCCCATGATATTCGGACTGTAGAAAGAATGATTAAAATTAGAACTATAAGTTTATTTCCTTTCTTTTTTAAAAATTTATTACAAGTGTTTTAACAGATTGAAGTTTGTGTGTTTTTGGGCCTGTGCAGAGAGGCTATGAGGGGGAAAATTCTAGTATGGAGAGTTTGCTTTAGCATATGCAGTGGAGGAATTAAGCCACCTGTATGTAACCAATAGACATTTATCACGTTTTGGTGCAAGTGGCATGCCATACGTACTGTCACGGAGTGCGAGGACTATTTTAGGGTAAATTTTCTATTTTTTATTAAAAAACGAATCGGCGGAAAAATTAGAAACAAATTGCACATATGCAAATACGTGTTGTTCATGCATAGGAAATTTTTCAGAGAAATCGGTTGCAAAAAATTTTCCCTCTCAGTTCACCTTTAAGTTTCAGTGTACTTTACAAACTATTTCACTTCACAGTTTAAGTTTAACACATGGAACTGCAACATTGTATTCAGTAGGGTTAGAAAAATTTATTTTCTAACAAGAAATGGAGGGTATTTCATGTTTAACGGGTTCAATGCATCCACCACATCTTTCTCTATAGCACTACTAATATTGTTAGGTGGTGTGTGCAATGTCCTAAGTGCCATATAAAGTGAGCAGCGGGCGAGGAATGTGATTTATAGTGGCCACGTGACCATCGTAAATCTTGCCAAAAACTTTTCCCACCAATCTCTTTGCACCCCATTCTCCGCTTTGATCCTTATTCCTATTCATCCCTTTTTGCACCCATTCTTCTTAACACCGACCGTGACATATTGTACACGAAACATTCATAAAAATTTCCCAACACCCAAAAATGACACCATCACGTGATCAAGATGTCGTCTCAACTATTTCCCACAATGCGAACACATTCATTTTTATCCCCATTCCACATAAAGTAATTACCACCACATGACTTTTAAAAATGACGTTTCTGCAAAAATAATAAATCATCTCTTTGTGAATGTGGACAAAGATAGCAATATTTAAAATGCTAGAACGGGTCCCTAGAAATAGAAAATAATTACTGCAAAAGATAATAATACAATGAAAAGACTTGTATTGAAGTTATTATTTCTAGGACCATAATACACTTTCACATACAATGTAATATTTTTAAAAGATAGTTTAACATTCATATTAAAGGTCTTGTTTATTAACATTTGACATTAGAACAGCTTTGTATTTTAAAATAAAAATCGGAACTTACTTTCCGAATAACCCTCTAATTATTGATTATTTTCTTCGTATTTTGTCATATCTTTATTCATATTTATTGAAATTATTTCTCAAGTTGGATTTTCTTTTTACCAGCTCAATATCGTCATCTATTACATAAATTGCTTTGACAACATGTTTTCAATGGGAAGAGTCTATTTACGTATTATTGAAGCCAATTGTTTTGTGGATCATATTTCTAATTGCAATGGTTTTAATTAATCGATTGTTGGAGTTTGTCAATAATTGATTGTATCCTCATTTTCCATCTCTTCTAAATGCCCTGATAATAATACCATATATTGAACTATAGTTGTGGAAACATGTCAGCTGTTTTTGATTAGAGAAGCCATTCAACCTTTATGACACAGTACACATTTGAGTCTACTACTTTTATAATAAAGAAAAATAAATGAAGATCCTATTTCCATCTTCATTAAAGGACAAATGTGATTCATATGCTATGTAAAAATAGTGATATCAGCTGATTGCAAGAGGAAGTAAATGAAGGGAATTAAATGTAGGGTATTAAATGTAGGGTATATATTAAATGTCATCACTTGTAAGGTGAAGTTGACTGTAACCGGATTTGGTGGTACGTTGCCAATTTGGCACAATTCCAGTGTTGGGTGCCAAGAGAATTTAGAGGGAGGAAAGGGGAAAGAATATGGAGGAGCTCAGCTGCAAGATGTTTGATTGAAATAATGATGAAGATGGCACGTGACTTACCTGACGGATGCCCTTTGACCGTTGACCGGATGTGGCCAACTCGGAGCACCTCCGTCAGACGTCTGCACACAAAAGTCAGACCAACAATTCACACACTGAGTATCAGTATAGAGATGCAACGCAACGAACGAGCAGCCCCCTGGTGTTCACTTTCCGTACATGACTTTCATTGAATATGGCGAAAGCCAAAAGCTCCCCCTTCAAATGCGGCTTCCCTGCGCCATTTTTCACACATGCAATTCGGGGAATTAATTCCCCTAACACCGAGCTTTTAAAAAATTAAATTAACGCAAGTCAACAGGCATTTTGGTGCAACGGAGCACAAAGTAAACAGCATGTCATTTTTGCAGTTTAAGCCTTTCAAGATTTCAAAGCAACCGTGCTAACTGCCAATCAAAAACGATATATACACAAGGATGATAATTATCAAAAACAGAAAAATCATTAGTCTGGAAATCTGTTCATTTTACACGCATTTAATTATTTTTTTATATCTTATATGTAGTAATTTATTTAAACTCTACGTACATTGATTCAAATGAGTCATCAACGAAATAAGCAGCAGAATTTGATTAACTTTGTTTTTCCAGCATTTCCTGATTTTTAACTGACTATTATATTTCATCAATTCAGATTTAAGTTGGAGTTAGCGGTGTATTATTTACAGGAATCATAAAATATAACAGCTAAAATTTATACATTTTTCTCCCTGTAAATTTACAGGTTTTATCCTCCCTTGATACATACACTATCAGACAAAAGTTTGGAAATTTCCTCATCTGATATGTGTTGGTGGGATTTGAAGATGGAAAACTA
>JAQFZQ010003726.1:0-10071 GCA_034696005.1 Glomeris marginata | reverse complement strand
AGGAATTTACCCAGAAGGCGTTGCGAAAACGCCACCTGCCGGGTTTGAGCATGGGTTGCATCCATGGCGCTCTGCTTGCCTCTCCATTACATAAACCTCCATGATATAACAGACTGGTGATTTCTTTATGAAATGCGTGGCTTCCTTAAACTGTTGTATCTATATCTCTTGTCTATATATGTAGTAAAGTGTGCTTTAAATTTTGAGCAACGCAAACAAATGTTATTTGCAAGTCATATTAAACTCATATGCATGCATCCAAAACGCCATCTTGAATATAAAATGCGCCATTGCGATGTATGTGGTATAATCAATATGGTACCCCGTGGTACCCTATATACAATTATACTGGTCGATTTCTAGCTGAACTGCATGAGCATGCAAACCGTAATAATGGGAGTAATTTTATATCAAAACACTAAAACAAACTTTTTGTTTGAATGCTTGTTGCACAACAACTAATTTTGTTACATAGGCCTATGTATAATATAACACTCAATGGTAAATATTAAATGTGCATGTCCACCAGCTGTTCTTAAATTACGTATAAATCATTTTATGTAGCCCTCCCTCCTTGTAATACTATACTGTCAACTTTATCAACCCAACCATGCGCCACTTCCAAATTTTTGAAACTTCTTTGTCACACAAAGGTCTTACTTAATGTATCCCTACAAGAAAAAATGGCGGCCAATCCATCAGTCCCTGGAGCCATCTGCAAAGACAAATCTCACCTAAATTACACTTCAAAACATTTGATTGAATTGCCAAAATGCAGCCATAATGAAATGAATACATATAGTACTTGATACATCCTATACAGGGTGTCCGTAAAGTCTAGTCATTTTTTCCTGTTTTTAACCAAAGAAAAAAGACCAGACTTTCCGGACACCCTGTATATTGACTTTATACCATGGTGTAAAGTTTGCAAATGAAATCGACACTAGAAAGTTCAAAGTAAAAAGCTATATTTCTGCCTGGTATGTTCTCGATTTCACTTCGCAGAAGTTGACATTTTTACGAAATCAAAAATCCTTGTATGTATACATACATTGTATCCTGTGTCCATTCATTTCCGTTTACCACGACACCAACCTGGAAAAACCAAATTATGAAACATTGCCTTAAGTTGCATGTTGTATCATTTTAATGCCACAGATTTCTTCATACAGAATCTATATTTAACATACACCATTGAATCATGATGAGCAAGGAGACAAAATGATAGCCACAATTCTTGAAAGTTTGTTATTACATGTTTGTTTGTGAAATGGAGCGTGAAGAATTCATTCATAATTTTAGTGAAACAAAACAGTTTGTCTTTTCAGGCTGGAGGGAATTATAATTTGAAGAAACAATGGTTAGTGCCTGTTCATTCTCTTAGCATATGTGCCCAAAACATTACTTTTTTTCCTCGGAACATGTTTAATATAATAGGAGACGTAGTGTTTAGTCCCGCTAAACATAACGTAACCTGGACGGACACGAACACCTGATGACAAGATAGCCTGCAATTTGGGGAGATGCTGTGCTTGTTTTGGTTTATACACATTTTTTTCGCATAAACTCGATCAAACAACTAACATACAATATATGTTTACGGGTTCATCGGAGGAGGAGCACGTACGTGTCAATTTGCTCGGATACTTTATACGTACACACCTTTGTTGTGTGGGGTAAAGGGTAATATAGTCAACAAATCGCTTGATTATTATTAACAACTCACCCCAGCAAGTGTAGCAATTTTTACCTCTTCTCATTGCACTACAAAACGTGTGCCGCGTGTATAGTGTTTTTTTCCCGCGCAGATATAAATGAAATTTCTGGCTACAGAATCGAAAAATCTGTGACCCAAAAACAAAAATCAAAATGTCTGTACAAAGCACACCTTTTCATCGTCTCTCACAATGCTCAATATAGTTAGTACATATACAAGCTAAGCGCAATAAAAACCAATACCCCTGTTTGTCCCCCAACAGCCCCTTATAAAAACTCAGTCCATGGTTCACCAATAATATGTTTATCACATATAATCCTCTAGTATGGATCTATAATAAATATATTTATCTTTGCATATATACCTCCAAAACAGGTATCCAACTTTTTTGTTTGCAATCAAAAACAAAACACGAGCATAAATCCACTTATTTGTTTGTTTTTAAAGCGAGTCGGGGAAGCGGCTTTCAACTTTTCTCCGTTTTCGCACGTTCCAATGATGAAGAGATCAGAAATTGCAATTTGTAGTAGTAGTGTTTGCTATTGCTCCAGATTAAAACTACAACATGTTTTCATCCAGCTATGTATGTATATCAAGATCATATCCCCTTGTTTTCTAATATACAGGGCGTCCAACGAGTACAACTCCTGTTATTACCACCATTTAAGTTGTCGACTCAAAGGGACGCAAGTGTCTATCGAATAATGAGACACTTGCGTCCCTTTTCCAGTTTGTACTTCAAATCGGTGGCGTACTTATGGGGTTAAATGGCTTGGGAGGCACTTTCTCGACACGTATTTTCATTTCTTGATGTTGTCGGATCGCACGGCTTGCAAAATATCCCGTGTACTGATCCGTTTTTTGTGTGTATCTACGTTACCGATTTTCCATCGTTCAATTAGTAAACCACTTCTATTACACATTCACCTCCATGAATCGGAGATTTCGTTTAGGCAAATTCCGCTTCACCGAAGCCATTTCCAGCCTACTAAAAACTCCAGTAACAACCCGCTGCCTTGCAATTTACAACGTACATCTCCCGTAAAATTTGACACTTTTTGTCCAATTAATACGTACGTATTTCCGATTCAGATGTGAACCAATAGGGTTTTTGCTTTGTCCGACAAGCTTCGAGCTCCTCATTTTGACTGCCGTCAAAGTACTCTACAGTGTGTGAAAAGTGAAAGTGCAGAAAGCGTTGAAAATAATCTAAACAAAAATGGGTGTGAGTGTTTTAAGATAAAGAAAGGTGTTGTGCTCATTCGCTACTACGTTTCAATTTGAAAGATGATCGTTATTCTCACGGTGGAGGCTATAGAAAAATAAATCAGAACCAAAGAACATGTTCCCCGTCACTTTTTAAAACCATGATTCTACGCGATGTGGCACAATGTGTACGCACGCATACATCTATATTCGCTTTAGCGATTGGGTTTCCACGTGCAGCTTACCCCAAATCCTACGTTCCACGTACACATTTGCCACGCTGAACATGTATACTTACACATATTGGATGGGAGTGGGGAGGAGGTTGTAGGTTAGGGGTTGTGGAAAAAAGTTGAGAAATACAATAATGTTGGTTGGATAGGGAGGGGGTAAAATACCACGAATGAGTGCAGGTACACACGCACGCACACACACCGCTCATGTGTGTAGGTAGTACAGTCCACTTTCAGCGCAATCATATGTGTCCCGTAATTGTGCGTTTTATCACTTCGGCCCGCAACATCCATCACCCCGTCATCAGGCAGGCAGGCGAAGAATTTTCAACTGGCCATGTTGTCATCTCGAATCGAGAAAAAAGGCACGTGGCCACCGTATCCACACATGTACACACGCAGCGTGCCGTCAACGGTCCTTCGGGGCCCTCCGCGAGGGCACCGTCTTGCCAAGAAGAGAAAAGCGAGTGCCAGTTGCATCGGTGTAACTGTACCGTCACCTAACTGTTTATGTCCCAGATCTCGGCCAGGAATGGAGGCAGCTGCTTGTTCTTCAGCTTCAACGAGAAGCACATCTCCGAGTTGAGGTTGCCCAATGTCCGCAGCTCGGTCAGAACGGACAGTAACCGGGCGAACATGTGCGGACACTTGGGCCGGTGGATGCTCACGTATTTGCGAAGAGCTTCCAGGTAGATCTCCTGGATCTTTTCCACCTTACCGGGTTCCATTAGGTTAGGTCTCTCTGTGAAGATCACAAACAAAACCGAATTCCTTCATTGCACACATTTGAAAAACGATTACGTGTCAAAACAGTGGGTGCTTTTCGCAGTTCACAAGATCACTGAACAGTAATACAGTACCTGAGAAAAGGACGATGGCTGTTAGGAGTGCGTACTCTGCATTGTCCACTTTAAGCAAGCACATTTGCTTGCAGAAATGGAAGAGCGCGTCCGCAGAGTCACCAACTCCAGCACTGTTGTAGTTCTCTTTTGTGTAGGGCTGGTCGTTGGCGAACACTATGGATTCCGTTTGAATGTCGTACCTCCTGGCTGTCCTCAACATCATCACTTCACTGGAACATGCCTGCGTCAAATAGGTAGGTTAGGCTCAATCACGGTTAGCGCAAGATCACATAAGTATTCGAGTCGTACCTTGAGCAGCGTGATTTGGTCTTCCCTCTGCAGCGAGTCGAACCAGGGAACCCGCTTCGCAAATTCCACAATCAGCTGCACGGTGTAGATGGTGATCTCCGTGATGTGCTTGTAGCGACTCTCGCCATCATCTCCGCTGATCGGAAAACACTGCCAATTTACAATACCAAAAATCAATTTAGGATCTTGTATTATATTGCCGGCATTTTGTATACAGATGAACACTTTGCGCATGATCTTCATTTAAAAAATTGCAATTGTAAAAATGAAACTCCACGTATTTTAGGAAGAGTTAAACTTTGCAAAACTACTTGCGGTAGTACAATATCTCACGACACCAATCCTTCGTTGACAAGAACAAACTTTGCGCAAAGACATCAATCAAGCGATAAGGATTCTAGGCCAGGCCAAACACTTCTTCGATATACCCACCGTTATCTTCTCCAAGTCCTCGTGCGAAGGTGCTTCAAACTCTTCTTGGAAGAAAACGAGCCGTTCGATGAGCTCGTCTTCTTCTGCGGTCAGTCCCATGCGAATCATCCTCGGCTCTTTGGGTTCTTCCTTCTGTGGGTCAGGTGAAACGACCATGCACTCTTTCGTCGTACTGTTCGGTTTGTCCTTTTCCTTCTGCTGCCTCTTCGCTTCCCGTTTCACGGCACACTGATACTCAGGCACAACACCTATAATATTCCAAAAACCAAATTCAATTCTCCCAATACAAACTCCTCCATCCAATATCGATACTTACATTCAGGCCTCATGCCAACTTTCAAACACTTCTTGAGCCGACATTCCTGACACTTTCTCCGCATGTACATGTCGATGTCGCAGATCTTGCCGTATTTACACTCGTACACAGCGTTCTTGGTGATGCTGCGCCTGAAGAAACCTGATAAAAAGAGACATCAAAGGCTCCAGATTACTACATTGATTGCTTTTGATACAAACGGGGGTGGTTTATAGCGTGCACTGTACCTTTGCATCCTTCACACGTGAGGGCGTTGTAGTGGTAACCGGAAGCCCTGTCACCGCACACCAAACACAGTTCCTCCTGTTGTCGCGACGTTGGGCCCCTGTTCCTTCTGTTCTCCCTGAATCCGTCCATAGTGTTGCCATTGATGCTGCATGGTGGTGACATGTCCTCGCGGCCTGAAACAGTTCCCAAAACAAACACCAACTATATAGTATATGATGACGAAACAGAAAGTTCAAAACTTGTACAAGCATCAGCAGCAACAATACGATTGGCAGAGCTGTGAAAAGAGCCAATGTCCTTGGCTTTGCATCGTTGCATTCAGTGTTCATGGCCAACTCCAAGGTCAACAACGTTACATTACAAATATATACACACATTTTCGGTTTATACATTTGGCTCTCATACCTGATGACACCGAATGCCATGTCCTCGGTTTTAACAATGTCATATGGTTTCAGCATAAATTTCTAACTTTATACTATCTAGGCACCACTTCCCTCACTTTCGTTTCCTTCCTCCCTTTCAATGTTTGTTTTTTACCTTTAAAAGGGGAGCAATTCAAGGCTAACAACTGCAGGCTCGTTTTAAATGGGTGGGGCACAAAACGCGTGCTGTTTGTTTGTTGAGGGCATGTGCGGTCCCTTTCAATCGTAAAAAACGCCATTAGGGAGAAGGGGGTTGTGGCAAAAATACGTCCGCGTTGTACAATGAGCAACCTGGTGGTACAATACAAAGCGGGCACGTTCTTTTCGACCTAGCCCTTGACAGCTGTATTTACCGGACCTAACCGGTTCGCCCCTTGCGTTGTAAAATGAGTACATATACGGAAACGAACCACACCTATCATTACATAACCTCTCACTCATCCTACCAGTAGGCCTATCTTGTACGTCTTTACAATCCTTTCTAAAATTCCACTTTGCCGCTCTGAAACCGAACCACATTTTTTTTGTTCAAAACAACTCTACATTTTACGCTTCTAACTGTAAATTTCTTTTACACTCGTCCGTTTTGAAAATTGAAGAAAAAAGAAAAGTTTCCGAAATCAGGGCATGTCTACTAAACTTTCATTTCAAAATTCCGCCAGCTTGATTCCAGTGCATATTTCCAGTATTTCAGGATATTTATAACTTTTTCCAGGACACAAAATACATAAAGTGAAATATAGTTACATAACTACATTAATCCCCAAAAAACTGATGAATAAGTGAAAAATGAACCATCGAATTTCAAAAGTCTCATGATATTTTGTTCCAACGAAATTAGAAGAGGAACACACAAATCACTAAACGAAATTGTGTAAAGGTATCCCAAGATTCAGAAAAAAATGCAGTGTATTTCAAGGATTCCCAGTATCATATTGGGTGATATACACCCTGTTTTAGCAACGTGCAATCTTTCTGAAATTTCGATCGATGGCGGCCATTTTGGCGCGCATTTCGAACACTGCGCAACTGCATCGGGGGCGTTCCACGTTCGCCGAGAGGGGGTTTGGGTTGTAGAAAGTAAAAGCGCCTCTGGCAGCGCTCAACCTTCACGCACCAACGCTCCTCCTACCTCCATCCACCTCCTCCACCCCCTTGTGCGCTGAGCGCACGCAACCAAAAGGTTCTTGACACGACCATGGAGCTATGACGTCATTGCGCACTTGTCCTCGCTCGCCCACCCACGGCTCGTGCGAGATATCGCGGCCAGGAGATGGCGTTCCTACCCACCTACCCCACTGCCCAGATCCGCTTGGGACCCCTCTCATCTCCCCTCTCTCCTGGGACCCCAAGGTCGAGTCACGCATTCTAGAGCGCTTCCGGGACCCAAAGGCTCAATGAGGTCAGAGGCCGTTTCCTCCAAAATGAAAACATCCGCAATGGGCCATTCAAAAATCACGTCCTGCTTCGCCATTTTCATGTCAATTTCATGCGCAAAAATAAAACTTTTTCCTCATGAACTCGCTCACTACACGTAAACGACGGCCAGGTTTTTTTTATTCCGCAAATAACCAAAAAATCGTTTCTCACTTCCAATACCAGATGGCGCAATAATAATTTTTTATAATCTTTTCTTTGGAAGAAATTGTACTCTGGGTCCATGTAAAAAGCTCTACTTTTCGGATCGCTACTTTTCACTACCCCACATTTAGGCCTACATTTTTTGTCAGAAATAGCCAAAAAGGAAACATTATTTTATGCATGGCAGCCAATGGTACTTGAAAGAGGCGTACACTGCACTTTACACAATTCAATTGGTCTTTATTTGAAGGATTGAAAGGTTCCTTCCCTTCGACGATCAAGTGATGTATTTGTCCGCCATGTTTTCGTTCGCCCAAAAGTACACAGAATGGCGTCGTGTAAATAGTTCGCAAATGTTTCGGAACAACATTCACAGCGGCAAAGCCATAAATCCCGTTTTTCAATTCGCCACCTAAGCAAGAAACACTTTCCGTTTTTCTCACTTCAAACGAAACGGGAGAAAACGGATTGAAAAGAATCGAAAATTCGATGTAGTTCATTGCCACCAGGCGGCGCTCTTTCCGTACGCCGAATCGGTATCTAAAGCGAGACAAGGTCAAGTGCAACCTATTTCGGCGAAGTAATTTACGGATGACCCCCTCCGAAAAAACATCGGCGTCTATGGGACGGCGGAGGGAGGCTAACAAGGAGGTCAACAGCCGCCACGTACCTGAACCTGAACCAGAGCCTGAATCGTTGACCCTGTTGATTGCGGATGGCGACGCATTGATGTCCAAGTCCCAAAAGTCAAGGTCCACTTCGGCTATATCCGAATTGGCCACGCTGGGCACTGGACTGGAGTGGACACTGGTCAATCGACGGTTCATCGCCATCGGCAAGCGGTCAACAACGCCGGACGACGAAGACACCTCGGGGCAACCTTGGTCACCCATCATCATCATCATCATAATGCCCAAAGCACATAGAATCCAACATAGGCCTATTTAGAACACACTTTCCACTTCGGTCTCGTTGCACAGAAAACTAGAATAAAAGTGAATCCTCTGGCGAGTTGGAGATGAGGGAGGTGGAGGGAGTGCGTCCACTCTCGCTATCCTCCAAGCGCAAAAAGGGGTAAAAAGGGGAGGGGTCTATCGTGCCCGATTTCTGGCCCACAATGTCTCATTGGTGAATGGGGCACTAAAGTATGCGGACCGGACTGGCCGGGTTCAACACACTTTCCCAGTTTCCCATTCCCCATTCACCTTGTGCAATCACGTAGCCTCGCATCGTGCCTCGAATCAAAACAGTGGTCGAAAACAGTGGGCTGGTGGGGCTGCAGGAGAGTTTATTTTATGCGCCGCAGGCGGCACCACTTGTGCGCGTTGCCGTTTTCGAACGTTTCAAGCGTGCATTGGCGTTTGAGGCTAGCGTATTCGCCGTTCCGTGTGAAATGCAAAATGTTCTGTATGGTAGAGGGCATCCCAAAGACTCGAGCAGGCGTTGGCCGATTGGCCGTGGGAGGTGGTGTACACAATGTTCACTTTCCTTTTCGCCACCGTCATATATGTACCTATACTCCGAAACACCATCATTGTTTCGTATGTTTTTTTATACCTCGTTGAGAAGTCGTGAGTCATAAAAACGTTCGATTTTTACACCAATGGCTACATACGCACAAGTAAACACGCAAGATAACTCTTGCAAAAATAAAGCTAAAATCGCCTAAAAGACAATATTTCTATATAAAAAGAAAAACCTGGTCAATGCAATTAAATGTTGTAGTTAATCTCAATTAAAACTATAAATTACCTGAACGTTAAATTACTCCAAGGTTATATAATTGTATTAAAAGTCTATCGTTAATGGAAGCTCGGATAGAAGCAATTAAACGTAATAAAATTAAGTCATTTTCCTCTTAGGAAAGTCCCCATTTCCCCAATAAGATTGTCGCTTTCTTTGGTCAAGTCAAGTCAAACACCGGATTCGTAATCCGCAATTTCCAGAAAGATTGGATGGAAACTTGGAACTTCCGTGACGTCATCACAAGAGATGGAGACACGCAAGAGACAAGAGAGGTCGGTCCGATTTGTGACGTCACGGCGCAGATCGAATCGAAACGATGAGCAGTAGAAAGCGTCGTCGGAGCGATTCGGGTCATCGTCTCAAGTTTATCGCCGCGTTTGCATACATTCATCAGGATCGGGGCCTTGGCCCACTTGTTTCATAGGGGGTAAACGGCAGAAAGACGCAACGCGACCTTGCGTTGTTCTGCGTTCGAATGCAAAACGCGAACGTTTTTTTTTTGCTTATAATCGATGCGAGCAAAATAAAAGTCCTCTTTTAAATGCGCAACGCATGAGCAACGAAAAATCCCCTTGATTCCAAAAAAATTCCTTTTAGAACATTCTTATAGTTTCCCAACTAATTATATATAATTTCAATGTCATACAAGACGCGCAATTTTCAAAAATAGTTGTAGAAAAGAGTTTGCCGTTAAGCCTAACGTGTTTCACAACGTTCTATAAAGACATTTTCAAGCCAGGCTGGATTTAACAACCCATTTTAGGTTAAAATATAGCTTGCCAGCTGTCTTCAGAGACGTACTTGACAAATCTTGCCAAAAAAAACAACCTATTTCACTCAACCTTTTAGCGGATTTTCAGAGAAACAATCGTGATAGAATGGGATGCTGCAGTCTCATTGCTGCAGTTAAAGGAGAAGTTCCACCCTTTTTCGAACATACCCTAAAAACATGTAATCAGACACGGAAAATATGGTGAAAAAATGTTGGTGAAGTCAGATTTCAATTATAAATTGAGAAAAAAAAGTTATTAGCAAT